>CM039605.1:3805278-4023096 GCA_022457205.1 Saccharum spontaneum | reverse complement strand
TGCATTGTTAGTATGTGATGTTATAATTGGTTCTTAGGAGTAGAGTAGATTCTTTTACAATGTTGATGAGCAAATTAACCCTTGTGTCACCAAACAATGCATTGTTTGAGCAGTAGTGGCGGATCTAAGGGGGGTGGGTGGGCTCCAGCCCCCTAATGACTTGATTTACTACTAGAAACAATGCATTGTTCATGATAATGTCTCCAATTTTAGTATTTATTTAAATTAATGTCTCTATTTTTATGTGGCATGGAGTAGAATAATTGTTCTACAATATTGTGCAATAATTAATTTTTATGGGGCTGCGATTTTTAATTTATATGGGCATTGTTTGGAGCTACATTGTTATTCATGATCATGTCTCCAAATTTAGTCTTTTTTTAAATTAGTGTCTCCATTTTTATGTTGCATGGAGTAGAATAATTGTTCTTCAATATTGTGCAATAATTGTTACTTATTAAAACTTTCCTATGTTTCCTCTGCCCGGCCCATTTTACCTGTGCAGACATGGATCGAGGGTGGATGTACGATCTGTCATGTACAGACCAACGGTACTTGACGGGCATCGACGATTTCATCAAGCTCGCTAGAGCCAATGCTGGGGACTCACAGCCTGTATTCTGTCCATGCAAAGATTGCAAGAATACGAGAAAATGGGGCGACGTGGAGCATATACGATTGCACTTGATTACCAGGGGGTTCATGAGAGACTACACGATTTGGACTTTGCATGGGGAGGTTGGTCAAAATGTTGCACAAGAAAACAATGATGATGTGCCTATTGATGATGACCAATGCCTAGACGCATTTCTACCTATTGATGATGACCAATGCTACACAGTACCTGTGCCTACCAACGATAATGTGTTTAGGAATACATTAGTGGACGACACAGAGGAAAATGATGGCATTTCACAGTTTCTTCATGATGTGCATGGCGGATTCCTTAGTGCTACACAGTTGAAAAAACTGGAGATCATGAGAAAGGATGCAAAAACACCATTGTATCCGACCTGCCCAATAAGCAAACTGGAAGCCAACATCATGCTATTAGAGTTCAAATCAACGAATGGATTGAGTGATAAAGGCTTCGATAGCTTGTTAGGTATACTGCATAAACTGCTCCCGAAGGGTACCGAGTTACCAGAAAAGACTTACCTGGCCAAGCAAATGATTTGCCCAATCGGCCTCGAGGTTGAGAAAATACACGCGTGTTCCAACGATTGCATATTGTACCGTGGAGAAAAATACAAAGACTTGGATGCGTGTCCCAAGTGTAAAGCTCCCCGATACAAGCAAGGGCCGTCAAATCAGGGAAGCAAGACCAGAGGAGGGCCCATAAAGGTCGTATGGTATTTTCCTATAGCTCCACGAGTGCATAGGTTGTTTGCAAATGCAAAGTCAGCCAAACTGTTGCGTTGGCACGGCGAAGAGCGTAAGAAAGATACAATGTTGAGGCACCCCGCCGACGGGTCGGACTGGAGGACTATCAACACTATGTTCTATAAGAACATTGGTGGAGAGGTAAGGCATCTTTGGATAGGTTTGAGCACAGATGGGATGAATCCGTTTGACCAGGTTAGAAGCAATCATAGCACTTGGCCAGTGACGCTATGTATATACAACCTTCCACCCTGGCTTTGTATGAAACGGTCATACATCCAGATGCCACTACTAATCCAAGGGCCAAAACAACCTGGTAATGATATCGATGTGCTTCTACAACCAGTGATCGATGAACTACTACAGATGTGGGAGACGGGTGTGAAGGATGTTTGGGATGAGTATAAAAAAGAACATGTCACGATAAAGGTTATACTTATCGCTACAATCACTGACCTGCCAGGGCGAGGTTGCTTGTCTGGAGAGAAGACAAAAGGATACACTGGGTGTGTCGAGTGCTTGGACGAGACTGATGCTATTCATCTACCAGAAAACAAGAAGATGGTCTATATGGGACACCGTAGGTTCCTACGAAGGGATCACCCTTACCGCAAGAATAGAAAAGATTTTAATGGGACTACTGAGAAACGTGGCCCTCCAAAGTATCGAGACGGGAAACAGATACTTAAACAAGTAAGCAAACTCACAGATGTTGTCCTTGGCAAGGGGGAAGGTGCAGTACCAGCGCCAGCCGGTAGTATCTGGAAGAAAAAATCAATCTTTTGGGAACTACCTTATTGGCCACTTTTGAGTGTACGTCACTGTCTTGATCCAATGCACATAACTAAAAACGTGTGCGGTAACACACTTAACATGTTGATGAACACCGGGGGAACAACAAAGGATTCTCTCGCGACACGCTTGGACATGCAACACCTGGGCCTCAGGAAGGAGTTGCACCCAATAACTCTTGAGGATGGCCACTTGAAACTTCCGGTGGCATCATGGACACTGAAAAAGGAAGAAAAGGCCATGCTTATTTCTTTCTTTAATGATCTCAAAGTGCCAACTGGCTACTGTGCGAACCCGAAGAGGCTAGTTAACATGAGAGAACTTAAGTTTAACTATGGTTGTATGAAGGCCCATGACTGTCATGTCATTATGACTCAGCTGCTCCCAGTTGCCCTACGAGGTATCCTCCCTGACAAGGTCCGTGCCCCAATCATAAAGTTGTGTTCATTCTTCAACGCGATCTCTGAAAAGGTCATTGAAGGGGCCAAGCTAGACCAGCTGAAGCAGGAGATAACCGAGATTCTATGCAGGCTTGAGATGCATTTCCCACCGACTTACTTCGACATATCAGTGCATCTACTTGTTCATCTTGTGGACCAAATTAAAGCCCTTGGCCCAATGTATCTACACCAGATGTTTCCTTTCGAGAGGTTGATGAAAGTTTTCAGGCGGTATGTTAGGAATAGATTCAGACCAGAAGGGAGCATGGTAGAAGGATGGACAACGGAGGAGGCCATTGAGTTCTGCACATATTATATGGACATCAATCGGGTCGGAGTTCCAGTATCTCGTCACGATGGAAGACTAGGGGGCAAAGGAACGATAGGTGAGAAAGCAGTCAAAATAGTCGAAGTGGTTTCCTTCAGACAGGCACACTTCGCTGTTCTCCAACAGGCCGACGGTGTGATGGCATACATTAATGAGCACAAGCAGTTACTGCAAAGTAAGCACATCGGTAGGTCACAGGCTTGGCTTGAGAAAAAACATAAGGAGGAATTCGGTGACTGGTTTCGACGCCGCAGGCTACGAATGGTGTCGGGATGTCAGCTAGATCTCTTAGCTCCCGGACCTTCGACTACGGTGATGATGTACCAAGGTTATGATATAAATGGTTTTACATTTTACACAAAAAAACAGGATGGAAAGAGCACCAACCAAAATAGTGCTGTTCGTTTCGACGCCCACGATGAATACGGCACGGTGGAGGCAACATACTATGGTTTCATAGATGAGATATGGGAGCTAGACTATGGACGACAGTTGAAGGTCGCTCTTTTCCGTTGCCAGTGGGTCCGGCTAGATGAAATCAACACCGACAATGATGGGTTCACTACCGTTGATCTATCCAAGACCGCATACAGAGATGACCCCTTCGTCCTTGCAAAGGATGTTTTGCAAATCTTCTATGCAAGGGATAACAATACAAAGGGAAGACTACAAGTAGTCATGCAAGGCAAAAGGAAGATTGTCGGTGTTGAAGGAGTGACGGACGAAGAAGAGTACAAAGGTTATCAAGAAATGGCTCCTTTTGGGGCAGACATTACCCTACCTATCCTTGAAGAGGGTGACGAACCTGCTTACCTCCGGAGTGATCACGATGAGGCCATCATAGTTAGAATATCATAAACTATGTAATCCTTAATGAAATGTTGTAGATCTTCATTAGTTGAACAACTTTGGTATTCATCACTTTCTGAGCTGAAATCATTTAGGGGCTCAAATTGTTTTGTGAACAATGTGTACTAAGAATTTGTCAAATGTGAACAACTTTGGTATTCATCACTTTTTCATTTGAAATAAATTGGGGTTCTAAAATTTGGTTTGAACTTGTCAAAGTGGTAATAACATTGTTCATAAATATTACACATCTCTCATAAGATTTCATAAACCATATGAGACACGTGTAGGTTTTGTGAACAATGTATATTAACAATTTCTCAAATGAAGAAATGACCTATACAAAAGTTGTAGATCTTGATAAGTTGAACAACTTTGGTATTCATCAAGTTTTATGTTCAAATCATTTTGGGTTTTAAATTTTGGACTGGACGTTCCATTTTTCAAAATTTCAAATTTGAAATGTTCAATTTTTTTCAAATGAAGAAATGACCTATATCAAAGTTGTAGATCTTCATGAGTTGTATAAATTTGGTAGTCCTCACTTTTTCATTTGAAATAATTTGGGGTTCTAAAATTTGGTTTGAACTTGTTGTTTTTAATTTTTTTTAAAAAAGTAAAACTAAACCGGTTTGTTATTAGAACCGGCAGTGATGTGGGACATCACTGCCGGTTGGTAATTAGAACCGGCAGTGATGTGGGACATCACTGCCGGTTTTTAACCAGCAGTGATGTTGGCTATCACTGCCGGTTTTTCATTAGAACCGGCAGTGATGTGGGACATCACTGCCGGTTTTTAACCAGCAGTGATGTTGGCTATCACTGCCGGTTTGTTATTAGAACCGGCAGTGATGTGGGACATCACTGCCGGTTCTAACGACCAACCGGCAGTGATGTCCAACATCACTGCCGGTTGTAATATCCAACCGGCAGTGATGCTAGGGTTATAAAAGGGGCTGGCGCTCCCGCCAGCCCCTTTTGCTCGACAAAAATCAAACTCCCGCCAGGCGCCAGTGCACGCCGCCGCCGCCCGACTCGCCGTCCACGACGCCGTAGCCCGACCGCGACAGGAGCGACGCCGCAGCCCGACGCCGGAGCACGACGCCGCCATCCTCGACGCCCCCAGGAGCTTCTCCCTTTGCTGATTCGCGCCACCGCCAAGTTTGGGTGAGTGCCCATAAGGTGTTCGGTGAAATGCCTCATCTGAGTTTTGAACATGAAATGCCTCATCTGAGTTTTGAACAAGCTTCTCTTTCACTTTGACTTCCTTTCTAGAACTGTATTGGCTCAAATCTTCCTTGAAATACGTATCTGCAGAGACTTTTGCTTGAGCAGGTGATTAGTCATTCTCATACTGTTCCAAGGCAAGTATATTTGCTTGAGCAGTTGATTAGTCATTCTAGAACTGTATTTGCTTGAGCAGTTGATTAGTCATTCTCATACTTCCTTTCTAGAACTGTATTTGCTTGAGCAGTTGATTAGTCATTCTAGAACTGTATTTGCTTGAGCAGTTGATTAGTCATTCTAGAACTGTATTTGCTTGAGCAGTTGATTAGTCATTCTCATACTTCCTTTCTAGAACTGTATTTGCTTGAGCAGTTGATTAGCAGGTTCATTAATTTTCTTTTTACCTCATAAAGGAAATAAAATCGTTAGGTGGTATACTATAGCTATTTGTTTATTAGAATTCCTTATAATGACTTATGCATTCTGTTATCATTTCCAATTGGAGGATCCCTTAATCCAATTAAAGGAGGATCCTAATGAAAGTTGATTTATTTGCTTGAGCAAGAGAAAGTTTATTTATTTCCCGGCCGTTACCCAAACATGGCCTGGGAGGGATCCTGTCACGGTTGGTGCATTTAGGGTTCTTGTAAGGTCAGCAAGGCTACTTAGAACGCCTCAATCCTTGTAGGTGCAACAATTGGAAGGGCATAAAAAGAAAGTCTTAATTTTTTGGTGGGAAGCTAGTATGACATGAAAATAAAAACATCACAGGATAATCTCTTGAAATGTGAGATAGTATGGACTTTGTCATGATGATCTCCATTGTCAAGTTTCCAGTCCTTTGAGCCATCATGCTTTTGTGCTTCTTGATAAAAAACTTCTAATAACTTCTTGTCTAAACCTAGGGGTATTCTTGAAATGCTTAATAGCCCTATATAAATTGAAGAAAAACTTCTTGAATTCATCTCTTGTGCATATATGAGATTGGAGTCAAGAGTGTTTTGACGCATATATGAGATTTACCCTAAGAAAGTTGATGCCTTTGATTGCATGTCCAGAAACATGACTCGTCATCGCCAATTCACCACCCGTCGCCGAGCTACTGATACCCCACAAGCAGAGAGCACTGCGACAGGAGCGTCGCAGGATCCAACTAATGGTGGTGGTAATCAGGACGATTGGAGCCCTAGCCATTATCTACAGCTAGACCAAGGAAACGAGGTAATAACTTAGGTCAAACCTAATAACGTGATAGTAAGAAATCACGCTAGATAAGTTTGATGGGGACTTATTTATGAATTTTGAAGCAGGTTCCGCTGCAAGAGCCAAGTGGTGAGGGTACCAGCAAGACTAAGCGTGGTGCAACAAAGCTTCCTCAAACAAGTAAACATTGGCACATCTCTGAGTTCGACCAAGTAGGGGAGCCGGTGGAGCCTCTTACAGCATTAGGCCCATACAAGAGTGTCATCGGGGCACTTGTAAGAGACTTTATCCCGATCAAATACAGGAAATGGACTGGTCGTGAGGATGACCCATGGAGGGTTCCAGAAAGTGAGAAGGAGCTAGTTTGGAACAAGTTGAAAGGGTTTTTCAGTTTTCCTAATGACTATGACGAGGCGACAGTCAAGAAGAAGGCCAAGGAAATCATGGGTCGCTCGTTCAAGACTTTCAAGGGAACCTTGTACAAGTTAATCAAGGAGGACAGAGAACCAAATTTTGAGGGAGGTCAATACACCAAGCAGAGAGACTTCTGGGAGGAGTTCAAGGCTTACAAGCTATCCGAAGAGGCCAAGGCATCAAGCGAAAGAAATAGAGCAAACTCACTTAAGGCAAAGGATCCTCATCGCCTAGGATCGCGTGGCTATGTACGAAAGATTCCGGAATGGGAAATGGAAGTCCAGAAACTAGAGCAGCGCGGCGTTAGGCCTCAGACAAGCGATTGGCAGCCCAGATCAGTAAACTACCTACTTGCAAGGGGGGCACGATACAATAGTGACGGGAGCCTTAATGCCAGTAGTGAACCCGTCAGCGATCTCCTCCAGAGGATTTCAACCTTAACTGAGGAAGTGAATAGAGGTAACCGCAAGTCAGATAGAGAAAATGACGTGCTCACACAAGCACTTGGAAACAAGGAGCACCCCGGTCGCACTAGAGGAGCCGGGAATGTACCTTGGGTGAAAGCATTCGAAGGTGAATCTTCATCCTATAGGAGCCGGGCGAGGGCTAGAACACAAAGAGAAGAAGAGCTCCAAAGGTTTCGAAAGGAAATCGAAGATAGCATGGAAGCACGGATAGCTGCTCAAGTTGAGGCACGAGTTATGTCAGCTATGCAATCCATGTGTTCGTCACAACCGCAGCCTATCCTGACTTTGAATAGCCCAGTGCCCAAGGGTCGCAGTAGCTGCGGCTCAACCCCTATGCTTGACGAAGAAGAGGTCAATGCTCCTCATCCGGTGGACAACATCACTGGACCAATTAATGTCAGGTTATACATCCGTCAGCAGTGGACAAAAGACAAGGTGGCGGTCGGACAAGCATTTCCAAGAGGAGACGGCATCATTCATGGCAAGCCAATGCCACCCGGGTATGCCAGGGTCAGCATTGATAAGATCTTGGATAAGAAGTACAATAAGATACACATTGATTTCCCAGTGGAGGAAGATAGGCCGCGTCTTGTTCACAACTTGGGCACTCATGTGGCTTGGCGCAAACGCTTCATCAAGCTGGATGAGCAGCCATCTTCGGATGATGAGGATGGCAGTGAATCATCGGCATCGCCGCCGCCAAGAGGTTTCTCTCCTCTGCAAGATCCTCATTCTCCCTCTTCTGCCTCGAAAGAGAAGACACCTCCTCCACCGCCAAAGGAGAAAACACCTCTACCTCCTCAACCGCTAAAGGAGAAAACACCTCCTCTACCTCCTCCACCGCCAAAGGAGAAAACACCTCCTCCACCTCCTCCACAGCCAAAAGAGAAGACACCTCCTCCTCCTCCGCGAAAATCCAAAGTGCGATCAGGTTCGACCTCGCAACACAAGAGGTCATCAGTTTCGGTTGGTAATGCTCGGTCTTCACACTTCATTTACAATGTAACATAGAATGAAGGCATTACCGAATTGGAGAAATCTCGATAGCAAGATGCAAAAGCAATGGAGGGCCCCATTCAGTGTAAAGTATATGGAGGATCTCAAGACCCTAGATCAACCGATGGGGAACAACGAATGCGGGTTCTATGTGATGTGGGCAATGCTAAAATACTTTGGCGCAAAAACAAATACGGGAGATGACATGGTACGTAGGCATCCCATTTCTATTGTTTTGTCTTACGTTTGTGCATCTCAATATCATCTTGCTTCAATTACAGCGCAAAGCAAACAATCACAACCAGTTGCTAGATTTTGAGAAGAGAGGAATTCAAGAGGAGGTAGCAAGGTTTGTATTGGACGAGATATTGACCAAGACAGGATCATTCTCCATTGCGAGGACTAAGAAGTACAAGGCGCAGTACGGAAGAGACCACATTGATAGGCTATTGTAATGCGACTCTTAATTCGATACTTAGAGTTTTTTTTTTGAAACTTTTGTAATATAAATGTTGATGGGTTTGTATTGTCTTCATTCACATCGATATCAAATTGATCGATAGCAACCACCTCCACCTCCACCTCCCCGACCTCCCACCCCACCACCTCCCCTCGAAATGAAAATAAAACAATTATTAAAATGCAAATTGTGAATACTATATCACTACCGGTTCAAAGATAACCGGCAGTGATAATATAATCTACACAACCGGTTGGTTAAAACAACCGGCAGTGATGGCTCAAGTATCACTGCCGGTTTGTAACACGAACCGGCAGTGATACATGAGCTATCACTGCCGGTTTGGCATAACCGGCAGTGATGTGATCAGCTCATCACTGCCGAGTTGGTTATGGCGGTTCAAAATCCGCCAGTGAAGGGGGGTTTTGAACCGCCAGTGATGTCCTTCTCTGTTGTAGTGACTCCCCCATCCATCCTAAAATAAGTGACGTTTTTGACTTTCAGGCCTCTTGTTTGACTGTTCGTCTTATTCAAAATTTTTGCATAAATTATAAAATAAATAAATCATTATTAAAGTATCCCAAATGATAAAATAAGTCATAATAAAATAGATAATATTTATATAAAATTTTTGAATAAGATGAGCAATCAAATAAGATGTCTAAAAGAAAAAACGTCACTTATTTTAGGATGGAAGGAGTATATAGTTTTGGCTTTGTACGTACTACTAAGTTGCTTTTCTAATATTGTAAAGTTCATGTTTCGAGTTCATCTACTTTGTCGTTTTCTCCGTCATATTCAGTTATTATTGCCAACGGAAGCTAGACCGGTTGGTCCAAGGTTCCCGCGGCACCCTTGAGGTCCTGGGTTCGATCCCCTGGGGGCGAATTTTAGGCCTGAGGGTAAAAAAATCCTCTCGTCTGTCCCACGCTAAAGTACAGGTCTATGGTCATCCCGTTTTATGGGGATACGGTGCCGCTGTATATGGGTGGGACTATGGTTCGGGAATTTTCTCGATCTGCGTGAGAAGGTCTTCTTCTTGAGAATGGGGTTCGGAAATTTTCTCGATCTGCGTGAGAAGATTTTCTTCTTAATAAAATACCTAGTGGGACGTCGTCCCCCGTGGATTGAGCTTTTTTATATTTAGTCATTATTTATCTAATTATAATCCTCAGTCAAGGTTTACATTATATTTTGGTCATCTGATGCACAAACAAAGCAAAAATACCAAGCTCCGACACCGCCGACCCTCTAATGAAGTCGCCTCTATAAATGGTAATATTTGGTATACATAATACAATCAGAAATATTGGTGCCCGGACGTCCGATTGGATACCCATCCGTCAGACGGTACGTGGCCCGTGCCAATTCGTTTGCCGCGCGCACCAACACTCCGCGCCCGTGCCAGCACGTCCCCACTGGCACCAGCATGCCCCCGCCCCGCACCTGAGTTTCGCGCGCCCACCGCGCGTTCATGCGGGGACCACTCGCACCCTCTCCCGCTTCCCATGCGCATCACATTTGCAACACCCAATCTACTTTTGAAACATCCAGATGCAACACTTGCAATATACGTCTGAAGGCAGATGAAACAATTAAAACATGCGTCTAAAACAGTTGCAAAAACACCTGCAAAACACTTAAAAATCATTGCAAACATACGCGACATGCAGATAAAACACTTGAAACATGTGTGTGAAACATATGCAACATCTAGATAAATACACTTGCAACATACGTCAGAAAAACAAATAAAACATTGGGGATAGATGCTGCAACATAGGTGTACAATGTTTGCAATATATGCAACATCATGATCTACTTTTGCAACATTTGTATGAAATACTTGCAACATACCTATAAAACATCGAAGCATTTGAAATGTACGCTTGAAACAAGCATCGTATCCCGGTGCGGCCCCCGCCACTGTCTGCATCGGGGCACCATAGCGTAGCAGGAGGCGAGGCTGGAGGGCTTCCGCGCCAAGACCTGGCGCTTCTCCTTGCGCTGGCGGCGCCTGTCGGCGTCATCACGCGTGAGCATGCGCGCAGTGGCCTCGGCTAGCTAGCTCGTGACCAAGGAAGCGGTCCCCACGCATGGGCGTGGCGGTGCCCGCGCCGTCAGGCGAGGCAGGCGGTGGAGCTGGAGTAGCGGCGAAAGGAGGTCCGATGCAGAGGAAGGATGGCGCCAGGCAGGCGGCTGAGTGCGCCGCAGCGGTCGCCTTGAACCACGCCGGGATTCGTGGCGGCATGGGCCAGTGGAGGTCGTGTCTCTTGAGTGGACGTCACGTGTCGGCAAGTGGATTTTTTTTACAAACTTCTGGAGTGGAGTTGCTGAGGACAAGGCGTAGTGGGCCTTTTGGGCCATCGCGTCCGACGACATTGGGAGCGTCCGGTTGCCCTAAGAAGAGCATTTCCGGCACACAAATATTCGCTTGATAATGTCAAATCACACTTATTAGGACTAAAGGTATACACACTAAATATGTGTGTTTTTGTTGGATGAGCATAAGATGCCATGGACTTATTACCATTGAGGATTGTTCGACATAAATGTGAAAATAACAAAATAAATGACATTGAAAAACAAATAATAAGGCATGAAAGCTAGTCTGACATCACCCAACATAAATATATGTAGCTCTCCTGATACATTGTACTTCTGGCTGACGAAGCACATTTCCTGAAATTTGAACTAGGTATTGGTGACAAATCCTCAAACACGACCTTTTATAACTTCACAATTTCAAATTGTTTGACTCCAATTCATAGAACTCCTAAAGAACAAGTTGACTTTCATAACTAGGCAAACTAAATAATAAGCCACAAATTGTTTGACTCCAATTCAGAGAACTCCTAAAGAACAAGTTGACTTTCATAACTAGGCAAACTAAATAATAAACCACGAGAGCTGATTCTATGGAGGTGAGGGCCGGACATACAAGCACGCACATGCAACAAACATTAAACTCTGCACGTATGAACATGCATGACAGCTTTTTGTCAACTAGGTGTTTAATGCACGGTCGATCATGCATCAACCTCATCACGCCGGCGTAATTACCGCGTCCATGAACTCCTGGTCGGCGACGAGCCTCTCGAGCGCGTCCGGCGCGATGCACACCTCTAGCGATATACTCCCTCCCCGCTCCGGCCCCTCGAATACCGTGGCCTTGCCGTCGGCCTTGTTCCCGGAGCCGCTCCGGACGGCCAGCGGCTTCCCCCACCCGAAGTCGTTCCCGAACACGTCGAACCTCGGCGAGCTCCCGGTGATCAGCGCCGTGCCGGCGGAGGACAGGTTGTCCATGTACGTGAAGTCCGGCTTCCGGACCCACCGCTCCAGCGACTCCCTCATAGTCGCCTCGTCGAACGACGCCACGGCGCGGTTCAGCAGCCACGCCGTCCAGCCCAGCCCCTTCTCGTCGATCTCGCCGGCGGTGGCCTCCGCCTTGCCGAACACCAAGGCGTTGCCGACGTAGCCCGGCGGTATGCCGTTCACGCGCCCGCGGCACCCGACGACCACCGAGTAGAGCGTGCCGTGCTCTGGAGGGAGGCGCCGGGCTCGGCACACGGCGCGCCAGAAGTGCGCCAGCACCGCCTGGAGCGACGAGATGGCGGCCGTGGCACTGCCGGCCATCTCGTCGTTCGCCCGCGCCTTGAGCTTCTTGACGCTCGCAGCGGAGAAGGTGAAGAAGCACTCTTTAACCGCCGTGCGCTCGAACCGCCGCACGATGTGCTCCAGCTTGTTGAATGGCATGGGAATCGGCACAGGGCATGTCTCGAGGAACCATCTCTCGAATACCGGCGGCGGCGTGGACAGATCGTGCAGTAGGTCGGCACTGCTGCCAACGCCGCCGCCGGCGCGGTTGATCTCCGACCAGGTGTTGAAGAACTGCCAGAATGCGGTGCCGTCGCCGACAGAGTGGTTCAATGCCATGCCGATGAAGATGCCGTCCGCGAGCACGGTGACCTGCACGGCGAGCACGGGAAGCCGCTCGATGGCGGCGTCCGCTCCAATAACAAGGGCTAGAGGGTAGAAGTCCCAAACCACGGGCGGCGTGTACAGCGAGGAGATGATGTCCACGACGGCGATCTCTGGCGCCACCGCGTGCACGAACTCGGCGCCTTCGCCGGTGCACCGCAAGAACACGGACACAGTCCCGTCGTCGCGCTCCTCGGAGGCGAGGCGGCCGGCGAACGGGTAGAAGAGACGCAGGGCTCGCGCGAACGAGGACTCGAGGGCGTTGAAGAAATCGTTGTTGTCGCCCTCGGCTGGAGGCTTGGGCAGGAGGATGCCCTTGTGGATGTAGTCGATGCTGATCAGGCGTAGGTCCCACGGCGTCAAGTGGATCACCTCGACCTCCTCCTTGCGCCGATGGCAGCCGTTCCCGTTCACCGTCGGCGGATGGCAGCCGTTATTCCCGTTCACCATCGGCGGCGGCGTCAACGGGCGCACCATGCGCCGGGAGACGACATGAACGCCGCAGCCGTTGGCAGCCTCCATATGTCGCAGCTGCTTTCTTGGAAGCCGCTCGTGCTCTTTGGGCTGTTTGCATAAAATTGTACTGAGAATGAGATACGTACGCTAGATACCATCCCTATATCGAATATATATATGACACTTTGACTTTATGATCCTCAACATCTCACATTTTAGTCACTAATATTTTCTAATACTATATCATTCCGTAGCAACAAAAGTTTGATTAAAGTAAAGAGAAGCCCATTTCTGACCATCGAACTATCACCGGAGTTTAGTTTTAATCACTAAATTTGAAAACCAAAATCTTTGGCCGTTCAACTCTTGAGGCCAGTCTCAGTGGAGATTTCATGTCCTAGTTTTCAACACACTTATATTTTAGAAACAGTGCAGAAGAGTTTTATCCCTATGAAACTATCTCTACTCCTGTGGAACTTTCATCATTTCTATCTTCATCAATACAGCGACATGTTAGCGTATTTAATGCCCATAAAACTTCCATTGAGATTGACCTTAGGCACCATACCCAGTCAACACTCAGACTGGGACCACCCGTTAGACCTCCTCTCTGCCAATGAAACGTGGGTCCCTCTGCTCATCCCTTACCTCTAGTCATTCCCTGTCTCTACTTTTTTTTGACCCCGGGCATGGCTACCATGGCCGCCTCTGCTCCTTCCTCTACCCTTGTTAATGTTAGAATCAAGCCTCATCAAAACCCCGAGTAACCCCTGCCTTCAATCCCCTCAATTTCTCACTAGCACTAACACCATTGACAACCATTAACTAAGTTCCACTATTCTCTCTTCCTCTCCTCTTGCACCCTATTTAGGTTGTACAAAAGCATCCCCTACGCATTGCTTCCACATCACCCCTCTTTGCTCCTCCACCCACTCTAAATCACTGCCACCATGTCATGCCCTGAGTTCTGGCCATCGCCGCGATCTCCACGCATCCAAGCCACATCCCATCATGAGCATCCAACCCCTTTAAGCTTCTCCTTGGCTTCAATCCATGGCCATAGCCCATGCTCCAAACCTCGTGGAAGTCATGCCATCCTGTTGTCACCTCTCACTGAAGGCCACACATCTCTGAGATGCCACCAGTGACAATACCACCACTAATCGAATCAGTGTGGCCTCCTCGTGCTCATCCACCATTCACCAAAGTTCCCCATTGCTAGAGCACCATTTTGGCTGAGTAGCATTGTGTGGCATTGCTGTTTTGCCATTGACACTGCCGTCGTGGTGTCCCTTGTGCAGGCATGCAGAGGTGCTAGTGGAGGAAGTGGGAGGGTGCCAAGAGTGGCGAGGATGAAGAAGCGGGAGGAGGTAGCAAGATGAGGTGGCAGCGGTGCAATGTGGACGGACAAGAGACAAGAGAGGAGGAAGAGAGGAGAGAAGACGTGAGAAAGGAGAAAAGGTGGACGCGCACTAGTGGGCCTACTACCATGTGTTGCCTACGCTAGCGAAAACAACCTATAGACTAATCATATGGCTAATTGTGTGGTTTCAATAGTTGAATGGTCAAAGATTTCTGGATTTTTAGTTTAGTGACCAAAACTAAACTCCAACGATAGTTTGATGGCCAAAATGGACTTAAAGTCTAAATAAAATGCATGTCTGATCCTTAAACTTGTGGGGGTGTGTCATGTCAGTCAAACTCAAAAATTGTGTTAGTTTGGTCCTTAATCTCTGTTCAACTCTCGGTAGTTCCATATCTTCTCTCCCACCTCTCTAACGCCCATGGTATGCCACTTGATGACCATCCAGCACCACACCACGATTACAGCCACGTTGCACTGTGCCTGCGCTAGCGCCCGCACCCGCGCCATGCCCTTTTTGCCACCCGTTTCACTGTGCCGATGTCATATTCATGACCCCATGCTGCTAACACGTCTTCCCCACTGCTGTTTGGTGGTGTCCACACCAGTACTCTCTTACCTCAAATCTCTATCTCCATCTCTTCCAACATGCCTTTTATTTCCTATAATACCCTCGACTATCTTTTTATATCCCTAATCCCTATACTATAATCTTTCTATATAATATCACCTTCTTGTAATATTCTCCGGCCTCACTACGACGTACGAGGCTGATATGATGCACGCGTATTTGATCCGAGGAGGAGAGTTCGGGTGCTCGAGGGCAAGTGAGAATGCTCTTATCAGAGTTAATTTAGTTTCAAATCGTTCAGAGGCTAGACTTGTGGTCGGGTTGTTGCATGTGTTTCATTTTTACTGTTGTTGCGTGTGTTTCCTTTTTAGAACCCTAGCAATAAGAAATGGCTCGTGGTACGCTGGCTGTTGTTTTGTCCGACTCATCTACTCTGAGCAAAGATTTCGTGTCCTTGAACTCGGAAGCCACACTACGGTGACAAAGTCCATGTCGCCCGCGATGATGTTGCATGGGATTTGAGATTGATTAGGCACAAATAGTCATTGGCTTACATTTCCTCTTTCTTTTCATTAATATTTAAACTTAACGAAAGTTTCTTCGTTATAGTGCTACGTATAATTTTTTTGATTTTCTCATACAACTCAAACCAATTACTCCCTTCATCCATGAAAACATACAATTCTAGCACAGTATCACATTTTAGTATCTTAACTTTGACCAATTATAGATAAAAAACATTAATGTTTATGATATCAAATAAATATTATTAGATTAATTATGAAATATATTTTTTATAATAAATTGATTTGGAGTCATAAATATGAATACTATTTACTATAAATTTGTTAAATATAAACTATTTTTTCTAGCACGTAATCTATAGTGTTTTTACGGAGGAAGGAAGAAGCATCTAACAATAGTTGAGTTCCGTGGAATGCATGAGCATATTGCTAGCATATATATAATTTGATTTGATTTGAAGTGATCGATTTGAAGTGACTGATTGACTTGACTTGCCACGTTGATGCGTCATTGCGTTTGGATCCCTGCTCGTCGGCATGTGCAGTCACGCGGCACCATTTATTATTTTCGGACCAGCAAGCATGGGCCTAGCTATGACAGGAGGGAATCTAGAATACTCGGGCCTCGTTTAGATGCTAGCTAGATTCTAAATTTTTATATTTTCTTTTCATCATATTAAAATTTTAATACATGCATAAAGTATTAAATATAAATGAAAAATAACTAATTATACAGTTTAGTTGTAAATCACGAGACGAATCTTTTGAGCCAAATTAGTCCATAATTGGAAACTGATTGTCAAATACAAACGAAAGTGCTACAATAGCTAAATTCTAAATTTTTTTTACATTTAAACACCCCCTCGGTTTCTATACTAATAAAAGTAAATCTAGAGATTGTTCCATGTAGGAGAGATAAGAACGTAATTCTTATTTTTCATAGTAAATGAATCTCAAGTTTGGTTGATTTGTACATCTATACTTATAGTAAAGAGTTTCTTCTAACTGCTTTCTTTTACTTCTCAAAATACTTCTGCAACATCGATGTCCTATATGTGACCCATACTTAGAACTCATATGAGTTAAAATAACTTCCGTCCTCGCGAAAGAGCATGTAGCCGGCTACAAGACACTACTATACAAAATCTTTTGTGAGATGTTTTCAAATTAGCCTCGGAGGCGGGCGGGCCGGCTACCCACCTCGGTTATTCGTGGCAGGGTAGCCGCCGAACAACCGTCTCGGTTAATGCTTAACCGAGGCGGGCAATGTAAGAGAATTGTCTCGGTTAATGTTGATTAATCAACAGTCATCCTAACCCAACCGCCTCGGTTAGGATGGTCGCCTTAAAACAACCACCTTGGTTAATCGATATTAACCGAGGCGGGCGTGTTAGGTTGCTCGCCTCGGTTAATACATTAACGAAGACGGTTGTTGTTGTGGTTCAGAACCACGACAAGCATAGTTGTTCGAGTCAGTGTCAGAGTACGTGTCTCCGGTGGCTCGGCTGGACTCAAGAACACAAGAATTACAGAGGGGACGCAACGGTTTATCCTGGTTTGTGCCGATCGATGCCCTACGTCCAGCAGCTGATGATCCTTATACTCAAGAGCACCTAAAATCAGGGGGTTACAACAGAGTGTACAGGAGATTGAGAGAGATTTGGCAGGGGTTAGCTCGATGCTAATCCTAAAGTTGCCTCATCGCCGGTGGAGTCTTCCCCTCGTCGGAGAGGAGGAAGACGACGGGATGGGGGAAGGAGCTCTCGGTGCCTCTCTCTGGGTTGCCTTGATCTCGATGCTGAGCAGTGGTAGATCAGTGAGGAGTGGAATGATCTGTCTGGGATCATTCTCTTATCATCCTCCCCCTCTCTGATTCGACCTTATCCCTTATATACTAAGATAGGTTGGGTACATGGTGGTTTGGAGTGTTGAGCCTATGGTCTACATGCGCCGGAGTCCAAGAGGGTCTTGCAGCAGCGCTCTGTGGACCGTGGCAATGTCGTGGTGTCGAAGAAGCTTTGGGCGTCTTCTGGCTAGCCTATTTTGACACTCTGCGTGTTAGGCTATGTTGGCTTGGACCAGCCTCCCTAGGTGCACCTTCTCGAGTCTTCATGGTGGCAAAGGAGGTCGGCTCGAGGGGCTGACGCGCGGGCCCAGAAGCCCCTGAGCCCCTGGAGGCCAAAGAGGAGTTTGTATTCTTGTGTCACGTCCCGTGCATGACGCTATCAGGGGAGCAGTTGATGGAGCCACGCCCAAGGGGCTGTGCCGAGACGCCCCCGAGCCTCGATTGCTTAGGGCGTGTCTTCTTGGGCCCAGGCCTTGGATGGCGTTGCATACCGGGTGGAAGCTAAGGGCTTAGGATCTGGCTTGTCGTCACTCGGTAGCTTGAGGCTTGGGCGAGCCCTTGAGACCTGGGCAGAGGTGGCGGCGTGCTTAGGCTCAGCCTGATGCCTTAGTTTGAGGGTGCATGTGAGCATACCTGGTAGGTAAAACCTCTGAGCCCTCGGGTGATCCTAGAGGGGTCGGTCGGGGGGTCTCTTGGTCGGGAACCGTTGATGCCAAGGCTTAATATACTCATATGTTAAGATCTCATCAAGAGCCCTCGAGCCCTTCGTGGCCTCACTTGGCCAAGTTTGTGATGGCGATGAAGGGCTGATTTCGATCTTCTAGTGATCGAGCTAGCCATGGCAGGAATGGCCTCCGCTGACGAGAGTACGATGCCCTAGGTGGGGCCCTTCCCCAGTTTAATGGGGGTACTCAGCTATCGGGGCCGAGTGGTGGTGGTGCTGACCCCTTGTTGAACCCTATGTTGTGCGAGTCTATGACCCAAGTGAGGGTCTGACGTACTCGTCTAGGAGTCGGTGACCATGGGCACGGAGGCACCCTCCTTTTTGATCTAGGCCTACCGTGGGTCAGGTGATGGAGAGCGTCTAGGCTCTGGCTCGGGGCCACCTAATCACCCGGCACGCCATGCCCTTCTAGGGGGCTTCGGTAGCAGGCCCCGATCCTCTCAGGATGGTTTTCTTGGGCTGACCCTTTGTTGCCATAGGTCAGGGTATGGGGAGAGCGCCGAGCTCGGATGGGAGCCCTCATTAGGCCCGCTGCTAGCGTCTCCCGATCCAACTCCACGATGTTGGCTAATTTTTGGGGATGCGTCGCCTAGGTGCCCGTTAATCGGGGGGCTGAGTTGTTCCATCTGGGGAGTCGGCACAGCCCCCAAGGCCATCGTTGGGCCTCAAGGTTTTCTACTGCTCGGATGAGCTTTCAGCGTGGGGCTATTGCTCCCTCGTGGGGCTGGGCCGCTATGACAATAGCTTCGATGGCCAAGATTGCCGCGCCCATGCTACCAGTGGGTAAGTCCATGATAACCTCGAGTTTACAGTCGTTCCGTGCCCCGATCGTGTTCCTTAGAGGGGAGATCCTTGGCTTCTAGACCAATCCACTCGTATGGTTCCCAAGCCTGTCTGTTGGTGCTTGGGGGCTCGCTGCCTCCCTCGATGGGTCACCATGAGCGGCTCGAGGTCGGTACTCAAACATCATTTGATGGTTGGCTGGTTTTGCTTCTAGACGATCTGCTAAGGCCTCTGGTGCCTAACCGTGAACATCCCTTGCACTTTTAGATGCTTCGAGCAGCCTTGAAGCCCGGTGGGTTAGCCTTAGAATCCTTAGTGAAGCCCCGTTTGGGGGGTCTCGCGCCGTTGTACGGCTGGGAGACGTGATCTGATGAAGGATCGGGCAACAGATAGATAGATAGCTGCAAAGGAAACGGAATGGACACAAGGAATAGGAAAGATGACATGGCTAGTAAAGTGATGGTTGGGGCTGTTCTGTTAGCACTTGCCGACCCTTCGCTCGGTTCCCTCATCGTCCGGCTGGTCCCATCCACTCCGACCTTGCTCCCCTGGGAGCTCTCGATCGGCGTCTTCCTTCAAACAAAGCGATAGGCGATAAGTTAGCTATTTATTAGAAGCAGCCGAGCATCTATCGAAGCTGCTCGGGAAGAAAAAGGTGGTAATGAGATAAGAAGGCAACTGGTCAAGAGGACGGGACTTATCTTGGTTTTTGTTGTTGTAGAGGTGGGAAGGCGAAGGAGGTCATGTGGCGTGTCTTGGCTCAAGAGGCCAGGCTGTTGGGCGGATGCTCAGTGATGGCCTTCCCTCATGGGGAAAGGTCAGAACTCACCTCGATCGGATCAGCCCTGTCTAGGGGGCCGAGCGCCTGGACAGAGGGACTAGTCGAGCCATTGCTGCCGCCAGAAGCTCTGGGCGCTTCGCTGATGCTTGGTATGCCGAGCGCCTCCTCGATCGCTTCCTTCGCCAGCGCCCTTCCTGTGTCATGGCCAGAGCCGTCGGGACCACAGGGGGTGATTAGTGCGGTTGCCTGGGTGATGCAGTCTTGCACGTAGTAGTAGGCTTGCTCGAAGCTGCCCTCGATGGTGATGACCCCATTGGGCCTGGGCATCTTTAGCTTGAGGTAGGTGTAGTTGGGGACAACCATGAACTTGGCAAAGCATGGCCAGCCCAGGAGAGCATGGTAGACACCGGGGAAGTCCACCACCTCGAAGGTGAGCAGCTCCTTCCGGAAGTTGTCCGATCAGGCGAAGGTGATGTTGAGCCGAATGCGCCCGAGGTGCATGACTTCCTTTCTCGGTACGATCTCGTAGAACGGCGCCTTGCCCGGACGTAGGCTACTCTGTGGGATTCCCATCCGGTCAAGGGTATTGACGTAGAGGATGTTGAGGCCGCTACTCCCATCCATCAACACCTTGGAGCGGTGCGTGGTGCCCATGATTGGGCTGACCACAAGCGGGTAGCGCTCCAGATGAGGAACGCGGTCAGGATGATCCTCCTGGTTGAAGGTGATGGCCGTTTGGGACCATCAGAGCTGCATCGGGGCAGCATGGGTGTGAATGGCGTTCACCTCCTGCTCGGTGATGCGGCGTTGCCAGCGGGATTCATACACCTGAGAGCCCCCGAGGATCTTGTGGCACTGCTCGGCCTCGGGGAACTCAGCGTTTTCTACTTGGGCGTCGTTTGCTAGCTCACCAGCCTTCAGGGCAGGCTTCTAGGACTAGTCGTGTTGGCCGAGGGTGCCATAGATGTAACCCCTCATGGTGGCACAGTCCTTAAGGAGGTGCTTCGCCTGCCCGCTGTGGAACGGTCAGAGGGCCTCGAGCGCCTTCTCAAAGTCCTCGGGGTGTGCCCGCGCCCACAGGGTTAAGGCCTGGCGGTGTGGTTAGTCGCGGCCACCATCTCCTCCCCGTAGCTCTTCAGGTCCTTGTTCCTCTTATCGCGGTGATGCTTGGGCGAAGCACGGTCACTACCACCGTCCCCACCACTGAGGTGGCCGGTGGCCTTGGCTTGGCTACTAAAGTTGGCCTGGACGGCCTCCTCGCCAGTGGCGTACTAGGTGGTGACATCCAGGAGGTCCCGTGTCGTGCGCGGGGTCTCACGACCGAGTGCTTGGACGAGTGCTTCGCACATCATGCTGCAGATGAAGGCATTGATCACGTTGACGTCGGTGATGTTGGGGAGCTCATTGCGCTTCTTGGAGAAGGGCTGGATGTACTCCCAGAGGGTCTCATCAGCCCTCTGCCTACAGTTGTAGAGGTCCCATGAGTTGCTGGGTCGAGTGTACGTACCTAGAAGAGGGGGAGGATCTTGATCTCTTGGGGATGCACTCACATGAATGCTGCCGAGTTTGAGTTGCTCGAGCCATGGTCTGTGTGGCAGAACCGACCAATTTAACCTAATCCCATGTATACTTGTTAGCCATTTGACACTAAGTACACAAGAGATCAAGTTAAACCTGGTAGTCTGTCGAGTACACCCCACGGGACGACTCAAAAATCCACATTTTCATTAGGATCATAAACAAGTGAATAAAGCTTACAACATTCTTAATCATTTCATACATCACAACATTATAAAATCGGAGTTATTTACAATTTTTTTTCATAAAAGCAGTAGAAGAAAGGTCATTTTATTTTTATACAAAGCTACAGAAGTTAAACATTTTTGAATATTGGACTAGAAGTAGAATGTAAGAATAAAACTTCTACAATTGTGATGATAAAGGAAACCTTGCTAAGCCCACCAGGAGGTATCCACACACATCAACTGTTAGCTCCAGCATCCACCTGTTACCTACAAGAGGAATAAAACCCTGAGTACACAATGTACTCCGCAAGACTTACCCGACTAGGTGGAAGTAGTCTCCTGACTCTCAAGGGTATGCAGGGGCTATTTGGCTAGTTGTTTAGTTGTTTTTGAAGAGAAGCTAATAGTACGTCCTTATATTCAAAGTTTTAGTAGTCACATCAAGGCCATTACTTGACCATTCTAGGTAAGCACATGAGCTACTTTTAAGCATGTGGTAAGCAATCAGAATATATTTCCTGATACAACAATAGCCTAATCATCAACACCATGTTCTAGTTGCATTAACTACGGTAGCAGTGGTGCGACAAGTGGCATCCATATCCGAAGAGGATAGCGATTGCAATCAACATACATCCAGCTGGGCAATCCCAAACACATGGTCGTGATTCTCTCAAAAGAGCATGTACAAGGCCACAATTCCAACCGTATGACCAAGGCCCGAAATGACCTGACCATCCCGGGGAACCCACCCTATGAGGCCCGCCCCACTGAGCGGCGACAGGTTTCCCCCTCATAAGTTTGGTCTATGGACATTCCCCTCCCAAAACTAGCCGCTAGAATGGCCAGAGAAACACTCGGGTGAACGTTTTGCGCACCTTAGTCATAGGGAAGTACTAAGCTTCACGATCAACTATAACTCAGGCCCCTGTTATGTGTTCGGTACTTTCAAACTTGCCACATCACTACTAACTGTACCATCCTTAACCGACATAGGCGAGAAAGGTGCACCTAGAGCCACGCCCTGTTGCACCCACCAATCCTCTAACAAAAAATCATTTTCCCACTTCCCGTCCGGTCTCCAATTATTATCCATATCCAAACTATGTGATAGCAGTAAGAGCATAGCCAGGACCTATCTCTTGTGAGTGACAGTCCATCACTTGACTTCTACCGTAAGTCCTATAGCATAGCCTACACACGATTCCTGTCATGCTAGTAGGACTCATAGGATAGAATATTTATACAGGTGGGTTTAAAGCAACTCCTGCAACTTAATGCACAAACAACATAATAATTAGTGCTATAAAAATAAGGGTTATGCACCGAGGCTTGCCTGGATAATTTCTTAATACTAAGTTAGTTGGCTCCATCTTCAAGGCATGATCAACCATCATCTTCAGGCTGGTGACCACTACACCATCTTCCTGCTAGACGCCAACATCCTTCCGATGATCCATCGATTCATAATTGTTCCTAAATGATATGCATAAATGCAATGCAATGCTTAAGCCAGACAAGCACACCAAGATAAATCTACAACTTAACATTTTAAACAACACTAGAGATATAATATTGGTTCATGAGAGATATCAGTGGTATTGCTGCAGAGAGAACACACATTTCCTATTTTTGCACAATTTTAACTACTTTAAAACTATTAAACTAGCCTACTACAAGATAAATCAATAACTTAGTAAATAAGTATCCATTGGTCATGAAATTTATACCATAGATCATACATAGTGACACTAGATTACCATAAAATTTCGTCATAATTGAAGCATGGGAACTACAATTATGAATTTAACACTAGAAAGCATAGTTTTTAAACTACAGCAAAAATTTTATACTAAACAATGTGATATTATATATTTAATGCATAGATCTAGTCAATTGGAGTTCAGCAAAACTTGATTTTCCATTTTATCACTTTTCTATAAGTTTCTACAATTTTTCAAATATTCAGCCGATTAAAACATAAAAGGAAAAAGAAACGCCATATAGGACAAGCACTTTGCACTGAGACCCTCGATGTTTTCCGAAAGTAACTTGTAGTACAGCTAAGGATGAAAACGGTTGGAAACGGTCGAAAAACCCTTTAACCGTTTTCTACTTTTACGTGTGAATATGGAAATGAAAGCGAAAATGGTAAAGCCGGACACAAAAACGAACACGAACTTACGGAAAATCGAGTATTTCGACAACGAACCAATTCGAGCAGAATTACGTTGAACACGGTCAGCATACGAAAAATAAATACGGTATACCGCCCTGTGGTACCAAGTGCATAACAATTAACAATAGTTCATATACAGTTCACATTGTGTTTTTTAAAAGTTGAGTTGCATTGTCATAGCTTACATAGCTTATGCATACCTAAGCCAATATTTTTTGAGCACGAGATATTAAACTTATACAAACAAAAATCATACAAAAAATAAATAAGAAAATGTGGTGGTAAATATATATAAAATAATTAAACTTGACCGAGCACCAAGCAGGCAGCATACTCGGTTGTTGTGTGCTTCATGGGCTTCAGCCAACCACATTGAGCCCGTGCGGATGGGGACTCAGACTAAGTATAAGCTGTGTGTGAGTATGCTAGTTTTTTAGTACCACCTCGACGTCCCAACCATCGACAAGGGAGCAAGCTGCTATATATATGACGATGCAACACCAGTGAGGGAGGGTACAACCACACTGCAGTTGGGTTACGCTGAGGCCTGGGGGCACAATCAGTGAGTGGACGGGGCTGTCTGTGGTAGGCCAAATTCGGTTCAAACCGAATTTAGATTACGATAGATTCCGAATAAAATGTAGAAAACTAGAAATTGGTCAGAAAAAGGCTAAACTGAATTTGTTCGGATTTTGAATTTAGTATTTTGTATTCTGAATTTGAATTTAGTATTTCATATTTTTTTGAAAATATGAATTCGCTTAGGTCAAACGTAGAAAACAATGCAGTTCGATTCGGGATATTTCTGTTTCGTTTTCATTGATTCGGGATATTTTTGTTCCGTTTTCATCCTTCAGTACAGCAGCACTATTGGAACTATTTGTCTGAATCGCAGATTTGCAGAAACGCTCTCATTTTTCTTCCTATTCTAAACACAAGGTCCTCGCCCTGGCGGTCAGCCCCGGCTGGCCGCTACTTGCCGACAGCAGCGGGGAGGCGCCCAGAGGCACCGGTGCGCCACTGCACACCCACGGCAGGGCTCAGCCCGAGTCGGGGCGAAGTGGGGCGGCCGGGCCACGTGCGCGCATAAGGAGGCGGCGGCATAGCCACAGCTGCAGCCAGCAACGGAAAAGGAAGGGAAGGGGAGGGGCGTGAGCTTACCTGACGGCACGAGCATCGAGCGAACGAACCGGGAGAGGAAGCTTTGCGGGAGATTTTGAGAGGGAGAGAGAGATAAACGACCGACTGACGGTTTTTAAATGAAACGCCGGGGACGGCTTTCGTCCGGCGGTCCGAAGGGCGCCTCGTCCTTGTAGCACGTAGCAACAAGCACAGGGGCGGGCACAGGGCCGGGTGCAGGCATGGCAGCACAGGAGCCAGAATAGCGCAGCGCAGGTGGCATGGGCGCACGCGAGCGAGCGCGGAGCAAGGTTTTGGGATTCATTTTTGAAAATAATTTGGAGCTCACTGAATTGGATGAAATTCAGAAAATTCAGGCCAGTATCCACTTATAATTTGAATGAAATTTCAGCAAATTTGAACAAAACTTAAACAATCAGACATGGCAGTGGGCTTGGAGAGGGTGCATGGGGCGACTGCGTGGAGCGCGCAGGTGGCAGCGACGACGTGGTGGTGGTAGCAGGCGGTGCATATGGCAGCGACCACGCGTCAGATGCGGTGATGGCATGTGGAGGGCGTCGAGGAGCGGCCATGGCATGTGGGTGGTGTCGAGGAGCGTACCTGGTGCAAGCTTGGATGTTGGGAAGCAACCACGGATCTCGTGCGGTGGCCACAACAATGCTAGCGCACACGACGAGCAGCGAAGAGCCGGAGATGATGATGCTGGCGGCGGCTCGGAAGAACGATGCGCAGGCTAGCGTGCGTGAGGGAGTTTTCCAGCGTTGAGGAATGTTTGTGGACTCTTGTTGGACCATAAAATGGGCTAAAAGTTTAAATCGGCCTGAAATATTTTGTCCGGTTTGGTTTTATCTCGGATCAGGCCGAAATGGGTGAATTTCGGTGAAATTCGGCCCATTCGGTCCAAATCCCAGAACCGTGAGCAGAGCAGCGGTACCCGTGGCCATTTTCTTCTCGTGCCTGGGATTCGCGGCGCCTGTGATGACCAGCACGACGACTGGGTCGTAGGATGGGCAGCGGTCCTGCCGGCGCGGTCACACAACCAGCGTGCGCGGGCGAGCGGCCCTTCCTGCTTGCGCCCACGGCCCGGCCGGTCCAACCGGCGAGGGTGCCTTCTTCCTTTTCTCTATTTTTACTTTATTTTATTTTTTACCAAGGTGAACCAGCCCAAAAAAAACAAAACACAGGACGCCACCTCAACAGCTATCTCCAACAAGACCACACCACTTAATCCTTGTGAGCTTATTTTTTAGTTTCTCTTTCTTTTCCCTTTTTCCTCCTTTTCACTAATTAACGTCAACACCTTCAAACTCTTGAGGCTCCACCATACTCCGATCCAAGCACGGTAAAAAGATTAAGTTCCAGAGTTTTAACACCGGATCTCATGAAAAGCTAATTGACTTTCTCCGTTAAGTTTAAACCCTATGCTAAACAGGTGCCTAACACCATGGGTGTTACACTCTAGTTGAGCTTGACAGGAGCAAAGGAAGGTATTGGACGGCGCCGTCATCATCTGACCCAACGACCCTCCTAGTGAGGCAGTAGTTCTCCAGCTAATGGTCCGGGTTGGTCTTGCCATCGTATTTGGAGATGTGCGTCAGCGCCCGGAACCGCCTGGGGTAGGGGGCAGCCTAGATCGCCGCCCCGAATGCCAGGAGGCTGAAGTGATCTAGGGCAGTGCCCCTGCTTGCTCAGGAGTGCGGGACTGCGCCTGAGCATGGCGTCTGGCCTCGATGGTGTCACGGACATCACGATCGTCGCCAAGCCGGTGGTGTGCAGGAGGGCGCAGAGAGGAAAGCTCGCGCCTTCGCTCCTGCCGGGGCTTGGCGCTAGAAATGCTTGTTGTCATTTCTTAGCGCGACCACGAAGTGTGAAGGTTTTAAGTCCATCTCCAGTAATGGTGCCAGAAATGCCTGTTGGTATTTCTTAACACCATTACTAAGATTGAGTTAATCTTAACAACTGAAAGCCCTAGTTTGGTTTTGGATAATTGATGAAACCTAGGAACCAATTATTGTGCTAAGTGTGTAGACATGAAATGATAAGTCCCAAGTCAAGTGGTGGAGCTAGATGATGATTATGGTGGATGGTGATGACCAAAAGATAATCTAGTGCTTGACATTTGGAAAAGAAGAAAGAGAAAAACAAAAATGAGCTCAAGGCAAAGGTATATGTGATAGGGTCATTTTTTATTTCGCACTCAAGACACCATAGCGGGTGTGAGTGATTTAGGATCGATAGCCGTACTATTAAGAGGGAAATTTCTCGGTTAAAACGGTTATCAAGTGCCACTAGGTGAATTCATATGAGCATATGCATTAGGACCTAGTGTGAGCTAACAAGTGACCCTTGTAAAATGCTTTGAAGAAAATGCTAACACACGTGCACATAAGTTCTACACTTTGTGGTTAGTAATTGGGAATCAAGGGTGAAGTGGCCGCGGACTTAAAAAAGAAAAGGAGGAGATAGACTGTGATCGGATGCTGAGCCAATGGGGACCGGACGCTAACATCAGCGTCCGGTCAGTTCTTTACCGCAGTGCGCGGCTGACCGAGAGTGAAGATGTTTGATCGGACGTTGCCCTGGCTTGACTGGTGCGTCAAGTTATTTGTTGGTGGTGCGCGGACGGTATGGATCTGACGCGCAGGGCCCACGTCTGACGGCCGATGACGTACGTTGATGTCATCATGTCTCATGGGCGCAGAGAAGAAGAGAGACGACCAGACGCTGAGGCGCGTCAGGTCAGCGTTGACCTGATGCGTCTATTCGGGTTTTTCGCGCCGAGGAACCTTACTAGAAATGACCGGACTCCATGCTGTTCTGCGTCAGGTGAAATGGAGCAGTGCGTCCGGTCGAATATTGACTCGAATGCTGACCGTTTTCGACCGTTGGAATCGAATGAACGAGGTAAAAAACATTGACACGTGGCGAGATCTGAGCGACCGAACGCTGGAGGCCACGCTTCCGGTCATCCTGACTGGCGCGTCCAACCACCCCGTAGTGAGCCTCTTCATGACCCTAACGGCTCTATTTGTTTGCGGGGCTTATAAATAGTTGGTGGCCGGCTCTTGAGGAACTCTCTTGGTATTCTGATTATCTTGACATCCTCTTGAGCTAAGCATACTCCCTCCCACTAATCTCCCTTGCTTGGTTGTGAATCCAAAGTGAGATTGAGTGATTCTAAGTGCATTTGCTTGTGAGTTTGCATCTAGTGGCACTTGAGGATTATTGATGGTCGTTAACGTCAATAATATATAGTGAAATAAACATGAGAGGATGGTCAAAATACATGAAAACATAGAAGACTAGGGTGTTATTTGACGAATTCCAGGAGCTTTGTTGAATTTTAATGTTTGCAGGGAGTTATACAGAAAAGTGGAGAGAGATACCTAATTATGAAAAGAATTTTTAGAATTTTGCTGTGAGATAAATACTAGTATATTATAGAAGACCCCAGAAGACACCGAAACGAAGCGGGGGCCGAGTACCTGTCAGGTGGGGCCGGCCGGCTAGGAGGGTGGCCGGGCGGCTACCCCCTTCTCCCCCTTCCACGAGCTTCTGGAGTATTCTTCTATCGACCTTGAGGATCAATCCTAGCCCTACGTGAAGTCGGTTTGATCCAATGGCTCACGTGCGTCCCACCGGGGTATAAATATAAGGGCAGACCCCCCTAAAGGCATCAAGTCATTTGAAGATCAGTTCATTCAGAGCCAGAAACTCTAGATCATCAGAATTCCTCTAGTTCATAGCTTTAGCATAGTTAGATCAGGTCTAGAGAAAGTCAAGCTGAGTCAACCTAGCTTGGATTCTCGATCGTTGACGTGCGTGGAGTTTTTGTAATGTTCTAGTTCTCCACTCTTATTGTAATTCTGTCTTTACACAATTATTGCAATGTCAACATTATTCTTCATCTTTATTACATTCTTGAATGCATCGTTCATTGTCTACTTCTGTATAGTTAGGTTGCTATTTAGTTCGATCACATGTTCATATAGCGCTCGTTTATTTGGCCATAAGATGAATGGTATGCATTATGTAAACGTGGTGTGTAACACCCCAGGTGTTTGGCTTCCACAATTGCACTTGCATTTCATAAGCATGAGCATCATTCATCTCATTTATGCCTTTGTTTTGCTTGAAACATGAGTATGCAACATAGTCCAAAATGCTTGTTTCATAATTGTTAGCTTATGAAATGTGGGTGGTGCAACATATAGATGTAACATGAGTGTCTATACTTTGAAACATGGTAATGTTGTTAGTATAACATGATAAGTTTAATTGTTGCAACAAGGGCTTGAAACATATGCAACATGGTGGTAAAACATTTCGGAGGAAATACTTATTTTGCTTGTTTCAACTTATGTGACAATTGGAAATGTGTGTAACCAATGTGTAGAGTGGTTAATTATGTCCTATAACACCTTAACTACACTTAGGATAATTGGTGGAACAATGTTTTTTTGTGAATTAGTGGAACAATGTTTATGTTGACCAAAATGACCAAATTGCCCTCCTAAGTGATGTTGTTTGGGTTTTGACCTCTAGAGTGCTTTCGTTTGACTGTTTAAAAAGTCCAACTTAGATATCTTGCATGGAGGTGCATCCTTAAACAAAGTTGTGGAGAATTTTATAGATAACAAAAGTTGTAATATGGCCATCTCATGAAAATGATCATACCACCCTCAAAAATGGCCCACAATTCAGTAGAGGTGGCTGTTTTGGACTTTGAAATTTTGGCTAAGTCATAACGCTGTTAACAGTTTCAAGGTACCCACCTTGGGAGCATTGTAACACTCAAACTATGCCAAACCAGCTTGAGCTCCTATTGACAAACTTGTAGATCTCATATCCCTCTACAACTTTGTTAATTACGGTTTTATCTAAATTGGCCTAGTTTGGGAGCTCTGGAGCATCAAAGTTTGCCTGTTAGTCATCTCCATCGGCTTCAATTCAGACTTTCAGTTTGAACTCGTGGCCGACCGACACCAGTTCTGGCTGCCACATGGCTGCTCACGCGCGCGTAGGACGCCACAGTGTCGCTCTTGCATGTCTATGGAAGTGAAATATTGAGCCTTGGTCAGTTTTCCCTATTCCCTCACCTCTCTTCCTCCCTCGCGGCCTTCTCCGACAAGAAGGCGCCACCGCAAGCTTCGCCACGGCCACGTGCGCTCACCATCACACCTCTGTCCACCAAATCACACGCACAGCTCCGCTACCACCTCACGTACCTCGTCGACCACCCCGTGGGGGTAGCCGCGCTCAGGGTAAGCGGCATTGCTGACTTCTCCCAGCTCGGATTTCACCGGTGCGCTGTCGCCATCATGGTCCACCATGGCCAGCTCATCTTTGCCGCTCTCATACTTCTCTGGCCCCCGTCCCTGCTCCCTCATCATGTGTTGATGCTCGTGGTAAGATGTTACTGTTGGTAATGGCCTGTAGGAATTGGAACAGTTCATGGGTTTGTCGTGCTCTCGCCGCGCCCGCCATGGCCGCCGGTGGCAACCCTTCGAGGCTAGCCTCGTCTCGTCTGTCTCTGCCCTTCCTAGTGTGCACATGGGAATCGCCTTGAGCCGTAGTACACCTCTGGATGACGTAGCCCCGTATGTCCCTGTAGTTCGGCCAAAACGCTGACCTCGCCGGAGTGGCCAGTGCGTCGCCGTTGCTCAGTGCACGTGGTCTGGTCGCTCTGTCGTATCCCTGCCCCTCCTGAGCACCTCTTTTTCTCCGTCTTGCGTCACTGATCCGTTTCCCCCACCTTCCCAACTCGCTCATCACCAGGGATGGGCGGCGTATGGTGGCGTATCACCATCGAGCCACCACTGCCGGCGACATGCCACCTCCATCTTGCCCTAACCCTGCCACCCTACCTCAATCGACTCGGGGGAGGTCAGAGGTCATGTTGGCGTTGTTGATTTCGTCGGAGCGCCCGCCGCCGCCGAGCTACAGCTCGCCGTTGTGCGCTGCTCTCTCCTCCCCTGTCTTCTGTCGCCGACACGTGGGCCCGATTGCTAGCACCGGCGCGGGCGGGAGCCGGCCATGGGCCGAACGACTCTGTTGGGCCAGCCCAGTAGCATGTAGGATTAGTTTTTGATTTTTTCTTTTGTTATTTTCACAGATCTGAATGCTATTTTGTAAATTCCATATCTCAAAATTGGTAGATCCATTTGAGGTGATTCCAAGTTTGTTAGGTTCTGTATAAAGTGTAGTATTTAGGAAAAATATAAAATGTATATATGTTATGGAAATTCTGGAAGAATTAAATAGAAACCTAAAAGGTGTTTTAAAATGGATGCAAACTTGTTAATTTTATAACTTGAGTTCTAGTGCTCCAAAAATTATGAAATTTGATGAGTGTACTGTTCTATGGGTATGCTAGCTCTGGTAAAAATTTGACTCCTATTGCTTGAGTAGTTTTCAAGTTATGCCTTTGTTATTTTATATTAGGAGGTACTTGAATGAATTTTCATAATTTTTATATATGTCCAATGATCATGAAAATTTGTGGAGAGTGTCCTGGTACCTTAGGAGTTCTAGGAAAAATATTTTTTTTCTATTTTTTGATACATTTCAATAGGATTTCCTAATTATGCTAGAATCAGCCTTGCTGGTTTGTGAATTTTGTGTAGGGAGTTTCTATGGGCAACTTTAGTTCAAATTTTACAGTAGTCTACTCATAGTGTATAGGGTCCCCTGTAGTTTTTGTAGAATTTTCTGAGCAGTTTGCATATAGGTTTATTTTCCCACTTAATTAATTAATTAAATTAGGAAAGGGATTAAAATAATTGAATTAGGTTGGCATACCTTACTTTCTGGTGGTTTTATGTCATGAGTGAACTAGTAGTGCCATTAGTTTGGTCATAAGGTTAGTTTGACACCTAGGTAAATATTTAATTTTCACATTTCTGGACCCCCTGGACTATTGATAGTATTTCTGGGATTGAACTTTGACAAAGGTGTTTTCTGAGGGTCTTGTGAATACTAAGGTTATAGTAAACTTGTTAAGCTAGCTTGTGTCAAAATTTGGTGGCATTTCACCTGGTAGTGTAGGAGGTATAGCCGTTTGAAGTTGCTATCCAGAAATGACTGCTCTTTGTTTGGAGAGGAGAGATTCTGGAACTTTAAAAATTTGACTAGGTAAATATAGAAATCAGGTCTTGAGGTCTGAAAATGATTTGTAGAGTATTTTATAAGCTTTCCAGATTGTCTTGTGTCATGTCAATTGGAGTTTTAGATCTCCAGTTATGGGTGAAATACCGAGCTGCTGTTCAGATTTCTAAGTTGTCGAAATGAGTTTATAGTTGTGATATGCTTAAGTGACTTGCTCTTGTTAATTGTTTAGGTGCTAGGTCCTTAACCGAGGAAGAATAATTGTACATTAGGTTATGTAGACTTGGTAAGTACTTCTCTACCGGAGAAGAGTTTTGCAAGTATTGTTAAAGTGATTTGAATAGAGCGTTAAGGGTTGTTGCAGTTCGTATTGCATTCACCGAGCATGTTGCATTCATTCTTATGCATCCATGAAATTTATCTGTGCATCCATGCAATAGGTGTACCGAAGGGGGTGACGCTTCTGGAGTTTGAGAGAGCGCATCAGGAGGAGGAGCAGGAGCAGCCAGAGGAGCCCGAGGTGCTAGCCGGCGAAGGAGTTCCAGAAGAAGAGCTGCACGAGTGCCCTGATCATCGTCCCTCTTCCACTAGAGTTGGAATTCGGTGCTTCACCGGGGAACCACAACAACCCCTCACAACAAGCTCACCGGAGCCAGCCACAAACAATCACCAACACGTGTCGGACCTCCACCGTTGCTCCAAGCCATCTAGGTGGCAGCAACCACCAAGAGAAACAAGAATCCCGCAGCAAATCAACCACCAAGTGCCAACTAGATGCAATCTCACAATACAAATGCACTTGGATCACTCAATCTCACTTCGAATATGCAAAGAAGCAAGAGAGATAAGTGGGAGGGGAGTTGCTTAGCTCAAAGTGCTCACAAGTATGTCAAAGAATGCAAGAGAGTGAGCCAAGAGCCGGCCAACAAGTATTTATAGACGTACCCCTTCGAATAGAGCCGTTAGGCACAAGATTCAGCAGTAGTCGTGCTGATCGGACGCGCTGGTCGCATAGACCAGACGCGCAAAGCTTGACCAGACGCGTTGGTCCCGTAACCGACCGGACGCGCTGGTCAAGTCTGAGTAACCCTCCAGCGAGTCAGCGACCGGACGCACTGTTAGACGAATCGGATGCCATAGTGCCAGCGTCCGGTTTGAGTCCAGTAAGCACCCTCAACGACCGGACGCGTCCGGTCGATCGTGACTAGACGCACCACCGCATCCGATCAGAAGACCAAGACGCGCACAAACCCTGAGCACTGATCGGACGCGTCCGGTCCAGCGTTCGGTCACCTCTGTGACCTCCGTTCACCTCTGTTTGATTCACCCTTTCACATATGAGCTAGACTAAGTATGTGTGTCACTTTAGCATATGTTTTAGCTCGTGAAACAACATGTGACAATGCCTCCAAATTTCGACATTGGCGTAAAGGAAAATAGGCGTTTCAATTCCCCAAAAACCCCTGAACCCTCTCTACCGCTCAAACTCCAATGCCACCGCAAATGTGCTAACACCACCAAGTGATCACGTCATGTGCGAGTGTGTTAGCATTTTCACAATCATTTTTCCAGGCGTTATTTGTTCTATCCAAATGCATATGATTATGAAATGCACACCTAGATGCACTTAGGAGTTCAATAGCCACGTCATTCCCCTCTTTATAGTACGGCTATCTATCCTATAATGTAACCACACCCACTAGGTGTCTTGGTTACTAAAACACAACCCTTAAGCATATACCTTTGCCTTGATCACGTAGGGTTGCGTCCAAATCCAAGTGTGGACATCATGATCACCATGTCCATCTTGCCACCAACCTTGGAATGTACTAATCCTCATATGCTATATACAACTTAGGCATATGATTAGTACTTAGGCATTGTCACTAATTACCAACACCAAACATAGAGCTTTCAACAACACTCGAGCCAGATCGATTTTATCCTTGCAAGGAGGGAGGATAGATATGCTTGCTTTGATTGTAAGGTGTTACCTGGGGAGTGTGTTGTCCCTCAACACAAGCTTGTGGTGGCGGACTTTTCGCTTTCGGGTACGTGTCCACCAGGACAAACGGGCCAAGATTGCGAGAATGAAGTGGTGGAAGCTTAGAGGGGAAGCAGCACAAACTTTTAAGGAGAGGATGCTAGGCGAGGGGCCTTGGGAAGATGGAGAAGATGTCGATGACATGTGGCTAAAGATGGCAACATGTGTCCGAAAGGTGGCTTCGGAAGTGTTTGGCGTGAGTAGGGGAGGCAAACGGGAAGCGAAAGGCACCTGGTGGTGGAATGACGAGGTGCAAAGGGCTATTAGGGACAAGGAGTATTTCAAGCACCTCCACCATGACAAGACTGCAGCCAACATCGAGGGCTATAAAATAGCAAAGAGGGTTGCAAAGTGAGCTGTGAGTGTAGCAAAAGGTCAGGCGTATGATGGCCTTTATCAGCGGCTAGGCATGAAGGAAGGGGAGAAGAACATTTATAGGATGGCTAGGATCCACGAGAGGAAAACAAGGGACATCAACCAAATAAAATGCATCAAGGATGGGCAGATCGACTTCTGGTGAAGGATGAGGAGATTAAGGACAGATGGAGAGAGTACTTCAACAAGTTGTTTAATGGGAAGAATGAGGGTCCTGCCCTTGGGTTGGACGACTCATTTGATGATACCAACAGACGCTTTGTGAGGAGAATTCAAGAGGCAAAGATCGGGGAGACTTTAAAGAGGATGAAGGGAGGTAAAGCCATGGGCCATGATGGTATCCCCATTGAGGTGTGGAGATGCCTAGGTGCCAGAGCGATAGTATGGTTAACTAAACTTTTTAACCTTATTTTTCGGTCTAACAAGATGTCTGAAGAATGGAGGAGAAGTATATTAGTACCTATCTTCAAGAACAAGGGAGATGTTCAAAGTTGTACTAACTACCGTGGGATTAAGTTGATGAGCCATACGATGAAGCTTTAGAAGAGGGTTATCGAGCATCGCCTAAGGAGAGTGACAGGTGTGACCCAAAATCAGTTTGGGTTCATGTCTGGTAGGTCGACTATGAAGGCGATTTTCTTACTACGACAATTGATGGAGAGATATAAGGAGCAGAAGAAGGACTTGCATATGGTCTTTATTGACCTCGAGAAGGCATATGACAAAGTACCGAGAAATGTCATGTGGTGGGCCTTGGAAAAGCACAAAGTCCCAACTAAGTACATTACCCTCATCAAGGATATGTACAGGGATATGGTGACGTTTGTTCGAACATGTGATGGTGACATCAGCGACATTCCAATTAAAATATGACTGCATCAGGGGTCAGCTCTGAGCCCTTATTTATTTGCTTTGGTGATGGATGAGGTCACAAGGGACATACAAGGTGATATGCCTTGGTGTATGCTCTTTGCTGATGATGTGGTGCTAGTTGACGATAGTAGGGCAGGGGTAAACAGGAAGTTAGAACTATGGAGGCACACGTTAGAGTCAAAAGGGTTCAGACTTAGTAGGACCAAGACCGAGTACATGAGGTGTGATTTTAGCGTGACTAGGCATGAGGAGGGAGACGTTAGCCTCGATGGGCAAGTGGTGGCCAAGAAGGATACTTTTTGGTATTTAGGATCGATGCTATAAAAGGATGCGCGACATTGATGAAGATGTTAGGCATAGAATTTCAGCCGGCTGGTTGAAATGGCATCAAGCTTTTGGCGTCCTCTGTGACAAAAGGGTGCCTCAGAAGCTGAAAGATAAGTTCTATAGGACGGTGATTCACACGGCGATGTTATACGGTGCTGAGTGTTGGCCTACAAAAAGGCGACATGTCCAGCAATTGAGTGTAGCAGAAATGTGTATGTTGCGTTGGTGTTGTGGGCACACAAGGAGAGATAGAGTCTAGAACGACGATATTCGGGATAGGGTTGGGGTGGCACCAATTGAGGAGAAATTGATTCAACATCGGTTAAGATGGTTTGGACATGTCCAACGGAGGCCTCCAAAGGCGCCGGTGCATAGTGGGGTTCTAAAGCGGGCCGATAATGTAAAGAGCGGTAGAGGTCGACCTACACTGACTTGGGATGAGTCCGTTAAGAGAGACCTTAAGGAATGGAATATCGCCAAGGATTTAGCTATGGACAAGAGCGCTTGGAGATTGGCAATCAACGTGCCTGAACCGTGACTTCTTTCTGTCTTGTGCACTTTATGTCCCTTTACGTATCTCCCGGTTTCTTATCTCTTTTGGGTTTCATCTCTAGCCTACCCCAACTTGCTTGGGACAAAAGGCTATATTGTTATTGTTGTTGTTGTTGTTGTTGTTGTGTACGAGAGTGGGAATTTCATGTTGATCAAGTTTTGGAGAAGGACCATACACCAGTGGTGCAGATGCCATGTCTGACTACTGGATCTTTCTCTGGAATCTAACCTTCTCTGCAACGTAGGCAAGCCCCGATGCATACCACCCTTCTATAGCATTTACAAATCCTTATTACACTCTAGGTCTTGTGAGATGTGCATTAAGTAATTAGGAGTTGGTCAAATACCGTTGCTGCATGATTACCTTGATATACAGGTATCCTTAGTTATACCCTGCTAGTATAAATAGGTCGATATCCCTAATGCTTAGTAATGCATAGATTTTGATAGAAGTCGAGCGATGGTTTCATCGTTTGCGGGAAATAGGTTTTACCTTGTTTTTCTCGGCTCCGTTTATGGGTTGTGAGAATACCATAATGATGATAATGTTAAATTGAGACCAGGTGGGATTGGTTGTTAAGGTAAGTTGGGTAGACAGGTTCGCCTGGCCATGCTCGTCCCGCTTGTATCAATTGAGGACCGTTCGTTGTAGGCTTGCATGTTCGAGACCTTGCAGTACTAGCCACATACTTCGATAAGCCTAATACCTCAACTATTCCATTATGTGAAAGGTTGACCACGCACTGGGAGTGGAGAGATGGCGAGAGTAGCGTGTACACATCCTGTGAATCCACTAGGAGTGGCGCAGGGAGGTGGAGTACTGTGCTCTCAGGTAGCACTAGACCCATTCATATTTTGGAGGATCTGAGTGAGGGTTGATATATGTAGGTTCGGGACTAGTCCTAGGCCTGCATATGTCATGTGGTAATAAAACCCCAACTGGGCCTAATCGATTCGAATTGTTGTGCTCGGTTATGGAGACTCGATCAATTGTCCTGCATCTTTGTTAAACAATGGAACATAGTTACTTGCGGAAATGAGATGAGAAGAGATGTGATGATTAATGAAGTGCTTGAGCTAGAATAGGTGCTAATTGGATGCTGATAATGACTTAATACACATCCAAAAGATTGAAAGTAAGGATCCACTTGTAGTGAGTTTTTCTACAAAAGTAATTCTTCCTCTAAACTTTCCTTTAATCCAGCATGCCCTTGGGGTCTTTTCTTTTAGTCAGGTAAGACTTGTTGATCACTCTCATGTATTCAGGGTTTGTTAACCCATGTTGCAGGATCTAACTTGTGCTGCTAATCGAGGTCATGTTGGTGGGCTCGACATGATCTGATTTCTCTTTACCTTAGATGTTTCACCTAAGTTGCTTCCGCAGTTCTACTCATCATTTAGAACTTAGTTAAAGATTTTACTTGAACATGTTTTGTAAACTAATGTTATTGTTCTTTCGCACTCTGATGTAAGTTATTTTTATATCAAATGTTGTAATATTGTGGCTTCCATGTTGATCATGTATGAGTTGTAAATTGTGGATGATTTGGGGTTCCCCGAGGAGACACGACATACTACCGGAGTTGTCTGGCTCTCGTGTGCAGTAGTTAGAAGTCTTTAGGACAGTGACAGCCACATATGGGCCATATAATTCGGGAGGTTCAGTCACAATAATACCCTCAACTATCTTTTTCTATCTCTAATCCCTATACTATAATCTTTCTATACAATATAACCTTCCTGTAATATGTTTATTGGTCATGGCTTGCGTCCACCGCATCTTCCGGCCTCGCTACGATGTACGAGGCTGATATGATGCGTGGGCATTGATCAGAGGAGAGTTCGGGTGCCTGAGGGCAAGTGAGAATGCTCTTACCAGAGTTAATTTAGTGTCAAATTGTTCATAGGCTAGACTCCTGGTATAGGGTTGTTGCGAGTGTTTCCTTTTCAAAACCCTAGCAATAGGAAATGGCCTGTGGTAAAACGTTCGTGTAAATAAAATGTCTGCCTCTGTAAATCCTCAGCCATTCTAGAGGACGGTTGTATTTTGTGACCGTCTGCGTTAATGTTTGGGCAGTGTCTCGCGAAATCATTTTTATAGTAGTGTTGTTTTGTCCTACTTATCTACTATGAGCAGCAGAGCACGAAGCGAACGTGGTGTCCCTCCACACGGGAAGATGTGATAGAAAGACTTTGTGTCCTTGAATTCAAGCGACACCACGCTGACAAAGTCTGTGTGGCCCACGATGATGTTGCATGGGACTTGAGATTGATTAGGCATAAATAGTCATTGGCTTACATTTATGCTACGTCCAATTTTTTTATTAATATTAGAACCGGAGTTTCTTCGTTGCGTAGCACCACAATGAAGAAACTCCAGTTCCTTGTGGTGCTACGTCTAATTTGTTGATTTTCTCATACAAGTTAAACCAATTAGCATCTAACAGTGAACTGATCATTGATCAGTTGGTTAGTTCCCTGTGACTTTGAGAATTTTGAGATCTGCAGGCTCAGTCCTTTAGAAGTGCTCATAAGGGTAGAGTTTGCATACGTGTGTTTATCGGGGTGAGTGTGTGTCCGTGTTGTGGGGCGTCTATGTTGTACTGTGTAATTCTTAAAAAAAATAGCATCTAACAATAGTTCGGAATGTAATTTTAAGACAAGTTGAGTTCTGTATAATGCATGAGCACGATTGCTAGTATATATAATTTGATTTGATTTGAAGTGACCGATTGTTTTTAAACTTAAATGACCTATTGACTTGACTTGCCACGTTGACGCGTCATTGCGTTTGGATCCTAGCTTCTGGTCCGCATGTGCATGGTCACGCGGCACCCTTTATTTTTGGACCAGCTAGCATGGGCTATGACAGAGAGAGAATCCAAAATACTTGGTTTCTATACTAATGAAACTAAGTAAATCTGAGATTATTCCGTGAAGGAGCGATAAGCACGTGATTCTTATTTTTCATAGTAATTAAATCTCAAGTTTGATTCATACAGTGTATCTATATTTATATCTATACTTAATATTAAAGAGCAAAGAGTTTTTTCTAACTATGTTCTTTTACTTCCCAAAATACTTTTGTGTCCTCCATGTGACCCACACTCGAACTCATATGAGTTAGAATAACTGTCAGGGTATATAACCAGGGTACCCCAAGACACGGTTAGAAATAAAGTCCCTCGAGACGGCCCATCAAACCACGGCTTGCCTCGACCCGTCTTCCCTCGAGCTGTACAAGGCCCCCCTCAACCTTCCTGATCCTTGACCATGCACCACATCGGTCACCTCAACCACCACCTGCCTTAGCCGCAGGGGAAGGACAGAAGGTAGGTGGAGGAACTAAATTCACTTTCCTAGGTGGGACGCGCACGCGCACACACACTCCTCCGGGTACAGTGAAGGACGACCACCCCTTAGACCGCTGGGTCCTGGGGCAGAGCATCACCCCTCGGGCCATGTCCTTCTGACAGACAAGACAACACCAGGGCTCAGCTACGTCACCACGCATGGCTTAGCACCGTCCAAATCCCGCCTAACTCGATAGATGGGCGTACGATCGTACCCACTACGTGTACAGGACTCACGACCGGGAGCTAGCTCCCACCAATCCAGTCGAATCAAATGCCCCCGACCCGACCGCAAGAGGTCGGGGCAATGTAGCCGCGAGCAAGGAAGCAGGCAACCCACAAGGGATCGGACATCCGCTCCCCCGTACAACGGCACCACGATGCTACCCCAAAATAACGAGCACCAGGTAAGTGAACAACCACCATCTGCATAGTGCTGCCACGACCGGCACAGTGACGCCATGACGCACCATGCCTTGACGTGAGGAGCAAGAACCCAGCGACCATGCTTGGGCATGTCTATAGAAGCCAGGGCAAGACAAAGGAGGGCCCACTGATCGAGCTCACCAACTTCTCCCTCCCCTCGGGCTCTCGGCCACTCAAGTCGGGAGAACCCTTCTCCTCTCACTTGTTTCCTAACCCTCGAGACTATATAAGGGGAGCCGGGCCTTCCTTTAGATCAATTGAATTCTCCTGCCTCAAAACCCTTCTCTCTGTAGAACCCAAGCTTGCATACGTCCCGTTGTAAGCCTTTGGGAGCACTTGAACTGAGAAACATGAACTCGCATATCTCCACACTAGACGTAGGGCCTCGTCCCGAACTAGTATAATTCCTTATGTCTCAAGTGCCACCATCGACTCCCTTGAGCAGCATGGCACTAAATTTACTAGTCGATCCACAAAACATCGACAATAACTTACGTCGAACGATGGTATGAAATCTGATTCTAAGACATTGAGTCCTGTTGTATGGGCATGAACACGGGCAGTGCACAAACACGTTTGCTAATTATTTATAATATTTATTTGATAAATTATAAAATGTCTTTTATAATAAATTATTTGGTGATATAAATGTTAATACAAACTTAGTCAAATTTAAAAAGTTTGATTTAGTCCTAACCTAAAATGATACTTTTGGGATGGAGGTATTACCATCTAAAGGGTTAGAAAGGGAGTTAGAATTTGCCATGTTATCTATATCCCTTATAATCCTAAACCCTACGAGCTTTGTATCTCAATGTGCAAGTTGTCCACCTCAGCAATACACAATCACATGCAATTAAAATCCATAAGCACATGCAATTATAATGTCACTTCAGCAAGACACATAAGAATTTTGTTGTCCACATCAACATGCTAATCAATCCACTAATCCACAATTCCTGCAGCAACACACGGTGTATGCTGCTAGCTCATACAAGTCGGGTGCTCGGGTAAAGATAAGGGTTAATTGGATCTGTGCCATTATAACTTCGCCGTTTTTGAAGCACGCCATTACTATTCAAGAAACTATGCCAGTGCCATTACAATTGTTTCCTACTTTGAAATACGCCATTATGTACACCGAAGGCATATTGGGCCCACTTTCAGGCATCCTAAATCTAACGTATTTTCGTATGGACACTTTTGCCCATGCTAGTCTCCCTCTGTCCCACTCTATGATATATCGGGCCCACTTGTCATCCCTCTCCCAAACACTTTTTCCTCATTCCTGGCCGCCCCCTCCGCTCTGCACCACGAGCCAGCGCGTCCATGCCGGCCAGCGTGCCTCCAGCCTCCGCCGCCATCCCCTGCAGCGGTGCTACGCGCCCTTGGACAGCGCCACCCTGTCCGACCCCCACCTCCACCGCATCCCGCTCGCAGGCCAGCGCAGCGCCACTGCAGGCCTAGCACGCTGCACCGCCGGTCGCAGGCCGCCTGCCCTGATCCGGCTAGCCAGAGCCCTGTCCCCAGTCGAGCAACCTCGAGCCCAACCCCAATGGCTGGCAAGCACACACGTGCGAGCCACTGCGCTGCCGCCTGGCAAGCGCGCGAGAGGGCAGGACACGCGCTGCTGCCGGGCGAGCGCATGGGCAGGCCACCGCGCCGCTGCTGCAGTACCACGATGCGAGCGCGTGGGCAAGCTGGCCACCGCACCGCTTCTACACTGCCGCTAGGTGCGCGCGTGGGCAGGCAGGTTGTGCCCCCGCTGCCAGGTGACCGGAGCGAGCGGGTGGAGCCGAGGGCGTGATGCGGCGTGCTGAAGTCGTCATGGTCGATACCAAGTCAGAGATAGAGAAGATGGAGGGCACTACTGTGCCGCCGTCGCCTAAGATGGAGAAGATAGAAAGGGAGGAAGATGGTGGGGAAGACTGACAAGTGGGCTCCATGTGTCAGTGAGGGTGAGAGAGAAGAATAAGGGGGCAATCTTGTCCATATGGATATAAGGTACCCCTCTATACGCCTGACAGTGGGTCCTGGTCGTCTCCAAGCGTATATAATGCAGTATCTCAAACATCTGCAGAGTTGCATTGGCAGTGGCATAGTTTCTTAAATAGTAATGGTGTGCTTCAAAAACGGTGAAGTTATAATGGCACAGATCCAATTAACCCTAAAGATAAGATATTTAACATGGCTCCATTATGATAACTAGCTAAGTCTAAACAATTTCAAACAAAATAAAGTAGGTCGATGTTGTTCGGGATCATACAAATTAAATACCGATATCTCAATCTATTTAACTATGGTTAAGCTATTTAATTAAGTTCCCTAAAGATAAGGTATTTATAAGACACCGCATGCCCCCAACGCGAGTCGCAACTCTCCTCCTGACTTCGCCCTAGCGACAGCTGTCGCCGCCGCCACCACCGTTGCCCCCCTTCACTGTCCCCTCCCCCTCTGGCATCAAGCCGGAGGCCGGAGGGAGTGGGGATCATTGTCTTTAATAAGTTTTCTATTAGGTCGAGTCTTGTAGGGTTAGGGTCTCTCCATGCCATGTTTTTTGGTACTGAGGATTTATTTCCTCCTCCTCCTTCCCCGCGACGGGGAGGGAGTAGGGTGGATTCGTCTTCTCTGTGGTGGCTCTTTTTGAAGATGAGGGCGACAACTACGGCGTTAGCATCTTCCTCAGCGTGATGACAAGGAGACTTAGTTTTCCAGACGATGACTTCAAGCTAGGCAGAGCTGATGTCACTGCTATGGAATAATTTTCTCCTGTCTCTTCTCCGTTTTGTTGTGGTTTGATCTAACCAAGATGAAGTACTAGGGAGAACTAGTTTCAAATCAGTCTTCCTTATTCTTCGGAGACAGAAAGAAGGAAGACACGTGAAAGAAGAAGTTTCTCAACTTTGCCTGCAGGAATGTTTGGGGGTCGCTCGTTGGACATTTGTTCTCAGACTTTTTGCCGAGTGTTTGACTGTGCAGTCATCCATATGAATCGCCATACAAGTTTGGATTTGAGATTTAGAGCTATACAAAGCGTGGGTGCAATATAGATGAAGATCAGCTTCTGGATATATATATATATAGTGTTTTCTAGAGTGCTTGTAATGTGTTGATGTACTCTTTCCGCAAAAAAATTGTGTTGATGTACTCAGCTATATAATTTAATACAATTCTTCTTTTGTCTCAAAAAAAGAAAAGATAAGCTATTTATGGCTAAGCTATTTGTAGAAATCAAATGTTTATGTAAAGATAAGCCATTTAAATAAAATCATTTTCCTAAAGATAACCAAATCAATATTCTAAAGATAGGATTCCTCCCATGATCGTGATCGGTCATTTGAGACAAAAAAAATAATTACATACCGAATAAGCGAGGTCTGGGATCATACAAATTAAAAACCCACATGGCTTTGTAAAGATAAGCTATTTAACTAGTTTTCTCTAAAGATAGGATTCCTGTCATGATGAAATATTATCTAATTCTAGTATGTGACTGCGGACCTATGCCCCGCATTTAATTTGCATGATGCCACTGAAAGCCCAAGTTTGGTTTTGGTAATTAATGACACCAAGTTGCTAATGCCATGTGTTAAGTGTTTTGAGTTAGGCATAAGCAACACATGTGATGAAGGTGTACGTGGCAAGGAGTGGTGGCCACAAGATCACAAAGAAATGGTGCATGACATGAAATGACGATCATGATGGAGATGCACATAATATGATAGACATGATGATCAAGTGGAAGAGAAGGATCTAAGAGCGCAAGGCAAAGGTATAACCATAGGGTTTTCCTTTTGCCGGTCTAAGTTGAGTAGAGAAGTGATTGACCGGATTTAGGATACATAGCCGACTATCAAGAGGGGCAATCACGGTTAGCTCGGGAATCAAGTGCCACTAGATCAATGTCTTGAGCATATGCATTAAGATCTAGTTGAGAGCTAACATAACGCCTTGAAAAATGTTTGTGAAATGCTAACACACATGCACATTGATGGTGTACACTTGGTGGTGTTAGCACATTTGCGAAGGCGGTGGTGTTTGAGCGGTAGTAAGCGAGCTTGCGAGCGCGGGATTCAGGCGTTTTCGAGGAAATGAAATGCCTATTTTCTATTGCGCCGGAGTCTAGAAAAGGTGGCGAAAGTCCAAATTGTTTTTCACTAAAAAACATCGATCGGACGCTGCACCGGACGCGGTCCCGGTTTGACCAGACGCGTCCGGTCAGTTCAACTCGGTGCTGCTAGCTAGGGTTTCTGACCGGACGCTGGTCTGGCCTGACCAGCGCGTCCGGTCAGTTCACCTGTACGTAGAAGAAGAGCGCGCAACCGGCGCGTCCGGTCCCTCACAGAACCAGAGCGTCTGGTCAGGCGTCCAGAGGGGCAGAGTGCTGATCAGACGCGTGGCGCGTCCGGTCACGTGTGATCGGACGCGTCCGGTCTCGACGGGAGCTTACTGGAACGCGACCGGACGCTGGCACTGTCGCGTCCGGTCAAACGTTTGAGCGCGTCCGGTCACGGCAACGGCTAGTTCTGACGCGCACTGTTTTCGCTTGTCGTGTAGTGACCGGACGCGTCCGGTCACCCTAACCGGAGCGTCCGGTCAGCGCGTTTTTTGCTGCGTCATCCGTAACGGCTAGCTGCGTACCCCTTTGTTATAAATAGATGTTGTCCGGGGTTTGAGGGGAACTCTTACACATTTTGAGACCTAGAGACATCCTTTGAGCTAGAGAACAACCCCTCCACTCATCTCTTTGCATAGTTGCACATCTTGAGTAAGATTGAGTGAGATTCAAGTGCATTGCTTGAGAGTTGCATTCTAGAGGCACTTGATCTTCGAGTTGTTGCGGATTTCTTGTTACTCTTCCGTGTTTCCCAACACGGTAGACGGCTTGGAGCAGCGGAGGTGATTGAGCTCACAATTGGAGATTGTTGGAGCCCTCACCAAGTGTTGTAAGGGGTTCTTGATCCTTCCCCGCGGGAGTTCGCAAATTGGATACTCTAGTGGAGCTCGTGGCTTGGAGGATCCCCATCTTGTGTGCGGTTGTGCGGCGCCCGCCGAGGGCTCGACTCTTGATAGTCGATTAGCTAGCGAACCGACAAGTGGGTGCATCGCCACAACGAGGAGTAGCTTGCCGGGAAGCAAGTGAACCTCGGTAAAAATTCTTGTGTCATCTCTTTGCCGAGGATTTCTCTTGTGGTTGATCATTGTGATTGATTCTTCGAGTGCATTACTTCTCTACATCGTTGGTATAAGAATCTAGTCACTTGCTCTTTACTTTCGTGTACTAGTCCTAGTGTAGTTTGCTTAGTGTAGCTTTTATCACATAGGAGTAAGTAGCTTAGTGACTTAGTCTTGTTGGTGTGTTTTAGATATCATAGCCTTGCTTCACTAGAATTGTATAGGTGGCTTGCATAGTGTAGTTGAACTAGTGCTAGTATTAGCTTAGCCATCTTTTATACTAACGTGGTTCTTTAGTGAAGCTTGTAGATTTTTTAAATAGGCTATTCACCCCCCTCTAGCCATTTGGACCTTACAAGTGGTATCGGAGCCGAGGCACTATTTATTTGAGGCTTAACAACCTACGGTGAAGAAGAAATGGCTCAATTAAGTTTGCACATCAACAACACCAAGAAGGCACCTCACTTTGATGGCACAAATTATGCATATTGGAAGGTTAAGATGACCGCACACCTCAAGTCAATCAATAGAGAAGTGTGGAAGGTCACCGAAACAAAATTTGAAGTTGCTAATCCGGAAGCACCTACACCGGTGGAGGAGAAGAAGCTTCAATGCAATGATATTGCCATTAGTGCTCTTCATGAGGCATTAGATGATAAGACACTTGAGCAAGTAAAGAACATAGAAGTTGCACATGATGCTTGGGCCAAGCTAGAAGAAACATTTGAGGGCACCGAAGGCACAAAGACCGCTAAAGCATATATCTTGCAAGAAAAATTTTTAAGCTTTAAGATGCAAGATGATGAGAGTGTACCGGAGATGTTTCATAGATTGCAAGTCATTGTCAATGAGCTCAAGGCACTTGGTGAGGAAGTCAAGGACAACCAATTCTCTATGAAGTTCTTGAGAAGCTTGCCCAAGAGGTTTGATACATTGATCACCGTGCTAGTGAGGACTACATTGAAGGATTCAACTCCTCAACAAATATTTCAAGAAGTAATGACCGATGATTCATATAGAGAAGATGATGAGAAGGATGAGTTGGTCAAGAAGAAGAAGAAGGAAAATGAGAAGAAGGATGATGAGAAGAAGAGGAGTGTGGCATTCAAAGCCATCACATCCAAGAGCAAATCCAAGATTGAATCATCAAGTGATGAAGACTCAAGCTCTTGCGATAGTGATGACATTGATGAGAAGATGGCTCTCTTTGTCAAGCAATTTGGCAAGTTCATGAAGAAGAAAGGCTTTCGTGCAAGAAGAAGAAAGAACTCATCCAAGAAGAATGAGCATACCATGAGATGCTTTAGATGCCATAGCAAGGACCATCTCATTGCAAAGTGTCCTTATGATAGTGATGATGAAGATGCTATCAAGAAGGAAAGGAAGAAGCAAAAGAAGAAGCAAGAAAAGAAGGAGAGCTCTCATAAGAAGAAGAATGATTCTCATGTTGCTACATGGGATAGTGATGATTCCTCAAGTGATGATGAGGATGACAACAAGAGCAAGAAGGGACATGCTAGCATTGCTATTCAAGAGAAGGTCTCCCTCTTCGACACTCCATCGTGCTTCATGGCTAAGGCCGCTAAGGTATCATCCGATGATGAGAGTGATCATGATAGCGATAGTGATGAAGAAGAATTCACTAAAGATGAACTAATCACTATGCTAGAAGATTGCACTCAACATTTTAAAGAATCTAGAAAGGAGTGCAAGGGCTTGCTTAAGGAAAAGAAAAACCTTATGCAAGAACTTGATGAGCCTAGGGCATCTTATGAGAGTGTAAAGGTAGACCATAAGAAGCTTCAAAAGTCTCACACTAAGATTGAAGAAGCTCATTCCTCTCTAGTTGAAAAATGTGAAAACATGCCAACTAATATTGAGAAAGCTAAAACTTGCAACATAGGCATATCTTGTGATATAATTGATGAATCTTGTCATAAGCCTATTATTGTTGCTCCCACTAACCCTTCATGTAGCTCATCTACATCATCCTCATCTAGTAGTGACGGTTTCACTTGTGACTCCACACTAATAGTTGAGAATAAAAATCTCAAGAAGGAGGTAAAAGAGCTCAATCACACCTTAGCCAAGGCTTATGGTGGTGAGGACCACTTGCTTATGTGCTTGGGTAGCCAAAGAGCTTCTCTCTACAAAGAGGGATTGGGCTATAACCCCAAGAAAGGCAAGGCCGCTTTTGCTCCTCACAAGACTCGTTTTGTGAAGAACAATGGTAGCTATTGCAAAAGTTGCAAGCAAGTTGGTCACATTGAGCAACATTGCATGAACAAGAAATCCAATGCTAATGTATCCTCAATTAAGTTTGATTCCTTCTATATACTTACCAAGGGTACAAATGGTGTTCATGCTAAGTTCATTAGTGCACCATGGATGGGCTCAAAGAAGAAAGCCATTTGGGTACCAAAGAGCTTGGTCACTAACCTTGGAGGACCCAAACAAGTTTGGGTACCTAAAAAGAATTGATCTTATCTTGTAGGTCAATTACAAAGCCGGAGGAAGGCATTGGGTGCTTGATAGTGGGTGCACTCAACATATGACCGGGGATTCTTGTATGTTCAAATCTATTGATACAAGTCAAAATGGTGGTTTTGATGCTATCACTTTCGGCAACAACAAGAAAGGCAAGGTCAAGGGGCTTGGTAAAATTGCTATCTCAAATGACATGAGTATATCTAAAGTGTTGCTAGTTGAGAGCTTGGATTTCAATCTTTTATCGGTGGCACAACTTTGTGATCTTGGCTTCAAGTGCATATTTGGTAGTGATGATGTTGAAGTCATAAGTGTTGATGGATCAAATTTGATATTCAAAGGATTTAGACATGGTAGCTTGTACTTGGTTGACTTCAATGATAGTGAGACCCAATTGACATCATGCTTGCTTAGCAAATCTAGTATGGGATGGTTATGGCATAGAAGGCTTGGTCATGTTGGAATGAAACAATTGAACAAACTTTTGAGGCATGACTTAGTTAGAGGCTTGAAAGATGTGGCTTTTGAAAAGGATAAACCATGTAGTGCTTGTCAAGCCGGCAAACAAGTTAAAAATACACATCCTAGTAAGAGTGAAATGAGCACATCAAAGGCATTTGAGCTATTACACATGGACTTGTTTGGGCCAACAACATACACTAGCATTGGTGGCAACAAGTATGGCTTTGTGATTGTTGATGACTACACTAGATACACTTGGGTGTTCTTTCTTTCTTTATGACAAGAGTGATGTACATGATCTATTCAAATCTTTTGTCAAAAGGGTGCAAAATGAGTTTGAGACTACCATCAAGAAGATTAGAAGTGACAATGGTAGTGAGTTCAAGAACACAAGAATTGAGGAATTGTGTGATGATCTTGGTATTGGACATCAATTCTCACCTACATACACTCCTCAATCCAATGGTGTAGTTGAAAGGAAAAATAGAACCTTGATTGATATGGCTAGATCCATGCTTAGTGAATACAATGTGAGTCATTCATTTTGGAGTGAAGCTATCAACACAGCTTGCTATTGTAGCAACCGTCTCTATTGCCATGGGAAGCTTGGGAAGACACCATATGAGCTATTGAATGGAAGAAAGCCCAACATTGCATACTTTAGAGTGTTTGGTTGCAAATGCTATATTCTCAAGAAAGGCACTAGATTGAGCAAGTTTGAAAAGAAATGTGATGAAGGGTTCTTACTTGGTTATTCTACCACAAGCAAAGCATATAGAGTTTGGAATCTCACAAATGGCACCTTGGAAGAAGTTCATGATGTTGAGTTTGATGAAACCCAAGGATCTCAAAATGAAGCTCAAAACCTTGATGATGTGAGAGAAGATCAATTGTCAAATGCAATGAGAAACATGGACATTGGTGATGTTAGGCCAAGGCAAGTTGATGATGATGATATTCATGTGATCAACCAAAGTGTGCAAATTGATACAAATCAAGCAAGCTCTAGTGGTTCTCATGATGAAGCTCAAGTTCAAGGTCAAACAAGTGGAAGCAATCAACTCCCAATACTCCAACCTACTAGTATTGCAAGAGATCATCCATTGGATCAAATTATTGGTGGAATTCAAAGTGGTGTTCAAACTAGATCAAGATTAGCATCCTTTTGTGAGCACTACTCATTTGTGTCACTTGAAGAACCTAAGAAAATAGATGATGCTTTGAAGGATTCCGATTGGGTAAATGCAATGCATGAAGAACTAAACAACTTTGCTAGAAATCAAGTTTGGGAACTTGTTGAGAGGCCAAAGAACTACAATGTGATTGGTACAAAATGGGTCTTTAGAAACAAGCAAGATCAAGATGGCATGGTTGTAAGGAACAAAGCAAGATTAGTAGCCCAAGGATATACTCAAGTTGAGGGTCTTGACTTTGAAGAGACATATGCACCGATTGCAAGATTAGAGGCAATTAGAATCTTATTAGCATATGCTTGTGCACACAACATCAAGCTCTATCAAATGGATGTCAAGAGTGCATTTCTCAATGGCTACATCAATGAAGAAGTTTATGTTGAGCAACCTTCCGGTTTTGAAGATGACAAGAAGCCCAACCATGTTTTCAAGCTAAAGAAGGCATTGTATGGTTTGAAGCAAGCACCTAGAGCATGGTATGAGAGGTTGAGGGACTTTCTTCTCTCTAAAGGGTTCAAGATGGGAAAGGTTGACACCACTCTCTTCACCAAAAAGATAGGCATTGACTTGTTTGTGTTGCAAATCTATGTGGATGATATCATTTTTGGATCAACCAATCAAGACTTTTGTGAAGAGTTTGGAAAAATGATGGCAAATGAATTTGAGATGTCTATGATTGGAGAGCTTAGTTACTTTCTTGGACTTCAAATCAAACAAATGAAGAATGGCACTTTTGTAAGTCAAGGGAAGTACATCAAGGACATGATCAAGAAGTTTGGATTGCAAGATGCTAAGCCAATGAGTACACCAATGGGCACTAATGATCAATTGGGTGTTGATGCTAGTGGCAACATGGTAGATCAAAAGCAATACCGGTCTATGATTGGAAGTTTGCTCTATGTCACCGCTTCGAGGCCGGATGTGATGTTTAGTGTGTGCAAGTGTGCAAGATATCAAGCTTCACCTAGAGAAAGTCACTTGAAAGCAACCAAGAGGATATTGAGATATCTTAAGGGCACTCATGATGTTGGATTATGGTTTCCAAAGGGGTCTAATTTTGAGTTGATTGGATATTCGGACTCCGACTATGGTGGATGCAAGATTGATAGAATGAGCACAAGTGGCACTTGTCAATTGCTTGGAAGGTCTCTTGTTTCATGGTCATCAAAGAAACAAAATAGTGTTGCACTATCTACCGCCGAGGCCGAATACATTAGTGCCGGTAGTTGTTGTGCACAATTGCTTTGGATGAAGGCTACTTTGAATGACTTTGGAATAAAATTCAAGAATGTTCCGTTGTTTTGTGACAATGAAAGTGCAATCAAGATGACACAAAATCTGGTTCAACATTCAAGAACGAAGCACATTGACATAAGGCATCACTTCATAAGAGACCATCAACAAAAGGGTGATATTAGCATTGAGAGCATTGGCACCGAAGATCAACTAGCCGACATATTCACAAAGCCACTTGATGAGAAAAGGTTTTACAAGTTGAAGAATGAATTGAACATACTTGATTTCTCCAACTTGAAATGAGTGCACCCCCACATTCTCATATGACATGCCTCTCCTCCGACATAGCAAGGTAAAGTTGTTTGGCATATCATTCATACTTTGCTAAGGACATGGTTAGAACATATAGACATATTTGCATGACAAATAGGCTCATTCATGAAAATCAAATGAGTTTAATGTATATATGGTACCACTATTGCTTCTATGTTTTGATTGATCTAGTGGTAGCATATGACATGTTTGTGGGCTTGCAAACCTAGTGTTGAGTCTAGAAAATGAGCTCATGATGTGTAATTCAACATGGTCAAGATAACCCTTATACTTTATGAGGTGTGAAGAAGCTTGTCCTTAGATCAAACCGAATTACATATTCTAGGCAAGTGATCTAGATTGAACCATAATTTGGACTCCCTCATATTGATTGACTTAACTCTCACTAAAATTGGCACCTTTTTGGTGATTGTTGACAAAGGGGGAGAGAAAAGTCACAAAGATAGAAAAGTCACAAAGGTAAAAAGTTAAGTTGCAAAGGGGGAGAAATATATAGTAAGGGGGAGAGAAATTAAAATTGAGAACACAAGTAGGGGGAGCAAGCTCATGAATTATTTGTTGCATTTGTATGTGCATTAACATGATGAATTGTTGCATTGCAAAGCTTAAATTCATATTCATGTTTGTATGGTGATTGCTAGAATTAGAACTTGAATGATGATTTGTTGTGAGTAGCTTTACAAGTGGTATCTAGACACCTTTGCTTTTAATGTTGATCTCACGGGGTACTTTAGTGTTTGTGATCTTTACAAGTGATGAATTACAAGTGGTGTCTAGCTACATCGATGCTAAGGATGGTATATAAAGGCAACTCCGATTGGTATCACGCTTCAAAGGTCCATTCTATATACCTTAGCATCAATTTGATAGTAGTAACTCTCCCAAAATTCAAATCCATACATATGTGCACAATTGAACCAAACTCATGGAAGCACATATGTAGGGGGAGCTAATACTATCGAAATTGAAAATTGATTTCATTTTATATCTTTGTGATGGTTGTCATCAATTACCAAAAAGGGGGAGATTGAAAGCCCAAGTTTGGTTTTGGTAATTAATGACACCAAGTTGCTATGCCATGTGTTAAGTGTTTTGAGTTAGGCATAAGCAACACATGTGATGAAGGTGTACGTGGCAAGGAGTGGTGGCCACAAGATCACAAAGAAATGGTGCATGACATGAAATGACGATCATGATGGAGATGCACATAATATGATGGACATGATGATCAAGTGGAAGAGAAGGATCTAAGAGCGCAAGGCAAAGGTATAACCATAGGGTTTTCCTTTTGCCGGTCTAAGTTGAGTAGAGAAGTGATTGACCGGATTTAGGATACATAGCCGACTATCAAGAGGGGCAATCACGGTTAGCTCGGGAATCAAGTGCCACTAGATCAATGTCTTGAGCATATGCATTAAGATCTAGTTGAGAGCTAACATAACGCCTTGAAAAATGTTTGTGAAATGCTAACACACATGCACATTGATGGTGTACACTTGGTGGTGTTAGCACATTTGCGAAGGCGGTGGTGTTTGAGCGGTAGTAAGCGAGCTTGCGAGCGCGGGATTCAGGCGTTTTCGAGGAAATGAAATGCCTATTTTCTATTGCGCCGGAGTCTAGAAAAGGTGGTGAAAGTCCAAATTGTTTTTCACTGAAAAACATCGATCGGACGCTGCACCGGACGCGGTCCCGGTTTGACCGGATGCGTCCGGTCAGTTCAACTCGGTGCTGCTAGCTAGGGTTTCTGACCGGACGCTGGTCTGGCCTGACCAGCGCGTCCGGTCAGTTCACCTGTGCGTAGAAGAAGAGCGCGCAACCGGCGCGTCCGGTCCCTCACGGAACCGGAGCGTCCGGTCAAGCGTCCAGAGGGGCAGAGTGCTGATCAGACGCGTGGCGCGTCCGGTCACGTGTGATCGGACGCGTCCGGTCTCGACGGGAGCTTACTGGAACGCGACCGGACGCTGGCACTGTCACGTCCGGTCAAACGTTTGAGCGCGTCCGGTCACAGCAACGGCTAGTTCTGACGCGCACTGTTTTCGCTTGTCGTGTAGTGACCGGACGCGTCCAGTCACCCTGACCGGAGCGTCCGGTCAGCGTGTTTTTCGCTGCGTCGTCCGTAACGGCTAGCTGCGTACCCCTTCGTTATAAATAGATGTTGTCCGGGGTTTGAGGGGAACTCTTGCACATTTTGAGACCTAGAGACATCCTTTGAGCTAGAGAACAACCCCTCCACTCATCTCTTTGCATAGTTGCACATCTTGAGTGAGATTCAAGTGCATTGCTTGAGAGTTGCATTCTAGAGGCACTTGATTTTCGAGTTGCTGCGGATTTCTTGTTACTCTTCCGTGTTTCCCGACACGGTAGACGGCTTGGAGCAGCGGAGGTGATTGAGCTCACAATTGGAGATTGTTGGAGCCCTCACCAAGTGTTGTAAGGGGTTCTTGATCCTTCCCCGCGGGAGTTCGCAAATTGGATACTCTAGTGGAGCTCGTGGCTTGGAGGATCCCCATCTTGTGTGCGGTTGTGCGGCGCCCGCCGAGGGCTCGACTCTTGATAGTCGATTAGCTAGCGAACCGGCAAGTGGGTGCATCGCCACAACGAGGAGTAGCTTGCCGGGAAGCAAGTGAACATCGGTAAAAATTCTTGTGTCATCTCTTTGCCGAGGATTTCTCTTGTGGTTGATCATTGTGATTGATTCTTCGAGTGCATTACTTCTCTACATCGTTGGTATAAGAATCTAGTCACTTGCTCTTTACTTTCGTGTACTAGTCCTAGTGTAGTTTGCTTAGTGTAGCTTTTATCACATAGGAGTAAGTAGCTTAGTGACTTAGTCTTGTTGGTGTGTTTTAGAGATCATAGCCTTTCTTCACTAGAATTGTATAGGTGGCTTGCATAGTGTAGTTGAGCTAGTGCTAGTATTAGCTTAGTCATCTTTTATACTAACGTGGTTCTTTAGTGAAGCTTGTAGATTTTTTAAATAGGCTATTCACCCCCCCTCTAGCCATTTGGACCTTACAGCCACACAAAAGGAGTATATCACAAAAATCGATCTATTATTTGTAATTAATAAGAATATCTAAAACTTTCATGCGTTGCTTGATGAAAAAATACATTTCTAGATTGGGCCATGCATTTCATTTGAAAGAAAAAAAAGATAAATATGTCACTCATGTTCTAACCATTATTCTTAATTACACCAACTTATTTGTGCCATTGACACAACTACCCATAGTGGTAACCAGGGCCTGGTGGTAACTTGCAAACACATAGCTGCAAATGAAGCCTCCACATGAACAACGAACACGACAAGCATGTGTGACAACTATATGGTGGTCTAGTAACTAATTAGTGATTGTATCGGTATTATTACTATACTAGGTCAATGATCTACTAACAATAAATGTCATGAACATTTCATAATCACTTCTACCACTGATGGTTTGGAAAGGTAATAACAAGACCTACCACTCACATACAGACCATTATTCTTAGGCCATGTTTGGCTCCCAAAAGCTGGTAATAAGAACTAGCCGGTAATTTTAGCCCTCGAGGTTCAAATGGGGGGGCTAATGAATAGGCTAATTCACTACTACGAAAACAATTTTCAGATATGAGAGGTTTTTTAGAGGCGGGTCAATATACAACCTTCTCTATATTGGCCTCCAAATTAAATCAAACCTCATCTAGAATTGCATTTGTAGAGGCGGCTATTGTTCCCAGTCGCCTTTAGAAGCCGTTTTTTAGAGACGGCTCTATTTTCGGTCGCCTCTAAAAATAGAAGCTGCATAGTAAAATTCAAAATTTTCAAGCGACCTCGATGGACAAAACAGCCAAAAAAGTTGTAGATATTAAAAAGTTATGCAACTTAGTAGTTGACAACTTTTTCATTTAAATTCATCTATGCATGGAAAACTACATTTGAAATTCAAATTTTTCAAATGACCTCGGATGGAGAAATAACCAAAACAAAATTTATAGATCTCCAAGAGTTATGAAACTTTGTAGTTGATAAATTATTCATTTGAATTTATATCTTTGCATGGAAAATTTCTTTGAATTTCTTACATTCGAAATTCAAAATGTTCAAACAACCTCAAATGGAGAAATGACCAAAACTAAAGTTGTAGATCTTGAAAAGTTATAAACTTTATAGTTGACAACTTTTTCATTTAAATTCGTATATGATCCCAAATACTCATTCAAAACTAGATAAACATAAAATGGTGGTGGGGGAGGGGGGCAATGAATATCCCAAATAGACATAAGTGTCTTATGGGTGGAGTGATTAGGGTTATGATTGCGTGAAGCATGAGGTCGTGGTTGGAGCGCTGATGGCCAAGAAGACTCGTGACGAGCGCGCCCAGTGCCATCTCCTTGGATTAATTTTTTTTGCTCTGTGTTTTTTGGCCCCAATTTGTTTTTTCTTTGGGAAAATTTCATCATTGCTGAACCAGCAATGAGCCCCCTCGTCACTGTCGCTTTGGTTCTGCTGGTTAAAATACTATCAGTGGTGGGGGTTTTTTAAACTGGCAATGATAGTCTGTTCAGGGGTAGTTAATAAGTCTATGATATCAAAATAAGTTAAATTTGACGACGACATCGGACTTCAAATGGAGGCAGAATTCTAGTCATGAGTAAGGATGAAAACGGTCGGAAACGGTCGAAAACGGACTTACGATATAGAAAAACGAAAACGGTCGGTTCGGGATATTTCTACATTTAGCAATTAAAGAGTATAAAAAATGGTTGAAAATGGTTGTGAAACCAATTGAAACTGACAATTTTTCATGTTAAAAAACGGTTCATAATATAGAAAACGAAAACGGTTAATTCGGAATATTTCTATTCCGTTTTCATCCCTAGTCATGAGTGCACCTTGGAGATATGATCAGCGTTAATCTTCATCTTGATAAAACTTAACGTATGTGCTTACTTCATAGCAGCTAGCGACTGAATAAAATGTTAATTATTGCTGCAGTACGGCATTGACGCCATCAATGACGTGACCTACCACCCGGCATACGACGTGATGACGATCAGAGGTAGGACGCCCATGTTCCTCATGCATGTCGCGCAACAAGTCGCTGTCGCTCGGTGTGAAGATGGTCATCTCTGCGAGGGTTCTGATGAGCTCTTCGGAGGGTACCGGACATCGACTGAGGTCCCGTTTAGTTTCCCGAAAGACTAAAAAAAAGTTTATACAGTACCCGTCACATTAAATCTTTAGATATATGTATGGAGATTAAATGTAGGTAAAAAAATAACTAATTACATAATTTGTCTGTAAATGTCGAGATAAATTTTTTGAGCCTAGTTAGTTCATGGTTGAACAAATTTTGCCAAATAACAACGAAAATGCTATAGGAATTTTTTCCAAAAAATTTTGGGATCTAAACGAAACGAGGCCTGACATGGAATCGTGACATGCATGATGGATGATTTTTGGCTTGCATGCGCGCTCTGCATTAGTGGATAGCAGTTAAATAGAATTAACATTCCACGTGATGCACGAGTGGAATCATACATAGGTTAATTAAATAATAATCCAGCCCTAATTAAAAAAATCAACACCATGATCTGTTGACAAGAGGAGAATCAAATACAAATCAACATTATCTGCTCGCGATCTGTGCCCATGCATATATGTTGGGCCCAAACGATGCACTATGCTTCCTTCTGCACGAGCATTAAATTAGAAATGTTGACGTGAAGATCAATATTTTTGCAGTTGCAGATGAGTGGTAAAGATAAATAAATACTCCCTCCGTCCATTTATCGGCAACGTTTAAGCCTCCCGCACTAAGACCAAGGAGGCCTCTCCGTTCGGTGCTTTCCATTTAATCGCAGCTGTAAACTTAATTACCCGGCACCGTTTGGCAACATAGGGAAGGGATGGCAACAGGGGTACGGCACCGTTTTGTGAAGGCTAACGGAGGGCAACAGGAGAACGGCACCTCTTCAAGTGTCGCGCTTCCTATGAGGAGCCGTGAGCACCTGGGACGAGGTGAAACCGTGGTCCTGGCTTAAACGACGCCGACTCTTGGAAAAATATTTTTTGCTCAGATGATGCCGATTAATAGACGGAGGGAGTATACAATTGCAAACTAAATAAAGCAGTGGATCGGGATCATATAAATTAAAGGCCGACATATGGCTCCATATATAAAGATGATAAGCTATTTAATCAATGTCAGAAAAAATCTGTACATGCTAAGTGCAAGGAGAGGTGCCTGACTGCGTGGCGGAGCGTGATCGGCTGCGTATGCTGGCCTGCGATGTTTAGGCTTGACGAGATTTTAAACTCTGTACCACTATACTATATAAAAAAAGAGAAAGTACAAATTTAGTACCCTCACCCTGCCCCCTTCCACCACCCTTTTCACTTCGTCGATGTCATTGTCATGACCCCATGTCTGCTGCTGCTGACACGTCTTCCTCACTGCTGTTTGGCGGTGTCCACACCCACTATGTGAGAGGTTATTAGTGACGCGTCTAGATAGCCATCAATGACACCAAAAACCCATCACTTACATTGCGTCTCTGATGTAAGATCAGGGACGCATAAAAACGCATCACAATGACCCATGTTAGAGACGCATTTTGTCTCTACGCGTCACTGTTGTGAGTCAATGTGACACGTGTACGCAAAAACACAGCACTGAATGTGAGTCATCATTCATGTGTAAAGCCAAAACGTGTCTCTGATGAGGATCTCATCAGTGACACCTATAGACAAAACGCGTCTCTGATGAAAATTTACAAAAAAAGAAAATCCCTACCAGGGCCCTATATACCTCAATCATGTTACATCCATTTCAGCAATCAAATTCTTTAATACTAACTTTAGACATGACTTATGAAGCAATCAAATTCTTTACAAACATACAATTTATGCTTTTTTCAATAAAATGTATCTAATATCTACCTCTACTCTTTATCTCTATCTCTTCCAACATGCTTTTTATTTTCCATAATACCCTCGACTATCTTTTTCTATCCCTAATCCCTATCCTATAATCTTTCTATATAATATAACCTTCCTGTAATGTGTTTGTGGGATATTTATTTTTTTGCCACTCTTATGTTTGGCACGGGCTTTGTTGCCATCTTTATGTGTATTCCTATGTTTTTGCCACCACATCGACGAAACATTCATAGATTTAGACATTTTGCACGCGTGGTTGGCCAAGTTACCTATCCAGTGTGGCATCGGCACGCGAAAAGACTTCCCTGCCCCTGCCTTGTCCTTAAGCTCAACGCCCACTGTTCATCTTCCCCGTCCTAGGTGCCTCAGTCTCGGCGCTGGCCCACAGCTACACGTCGCTGGTGGCTGCTGCACTCGCTCGCTAGGGCGAGCATCCTAACCGTGATGGTTGTGGCTCTAGCTCCTCCCTTCGCGCGCGCCATGCACAGCTCATGTCACTGTCATAGTAGCAGCAGTGCTGCTCGCGTCGTCGGCCGTCATGCGTCCAGCTCGCCCGCCTACTTCCCGCTCATGATCTGCCCCAGCACGCCACAAAAAGCTATAGCCAGGAGCGAGCTAGCCAGCAGCGAAAAGCCAAGCAACTCTATGATCCGTTGCATCTATTGATGCTGGGTGGGTGGATGACAGCGACCATGCACGCATGCACGCCGCGTCGCAGTTAGCATCCAGCTACATGTCCTCCACCGCGGGCTCGCCGGTGGCAGCCATGAGGCGCCTGCTCACCTCGGCATCATCTGTGTCGGAAGCGGCGGTGGCCGCGGGGGCGAGGACGAGCTCCAGCTCGGCCAACTTCTTGGCGCGTGGCCTCGACGCGCCAGTCCGTGCGCCATGCCGCCACACAACGGTGGCGAGGATGGGCGCCGCACACGCGGCCTGCACCGAGAAGAGGCCGTAGCAGAGGCCCCAGAACCCGGCGTGGACGCCGAATGCTAGGTGCACCGCCACGGGGGTGCTCACCAGGTCGAAGGAGAGCATGTTTGTCACAGAACCTCCTAATTATGATGGCCCACAAGTACACGTCATTGCCATAATGACCTCCGACAGTCGTACTTATGTTCACCATAACTTAAAAGGCCTGCTTTCATCCGAACAGGATCCAATCACAGGAGTATTGCAATATTACAACAGTTTATTCAAAATATTCAACAGAGTAAAGTAGCGGAAGTCTTACAATAACATAGGTTTACAAACCAGTTTTCAACTTCAAACCTTATGTACATTATTACAAACCATAGTAGAGAAGTATCGGTAGTAACTTTATTATATCACACAAACGGGATGCCTTGCCCAAAGGCCACACAGTCTACTCTTCGTCGCTTTCTTCAACCACGACGGTCATGCAACAAGGCTCGAAGCAGACTTGCTCATGAACCGCACCTGCAACAAGGGGTTCAACAAACCCTGAGTACAAAAGTACTCAACAAGACTTACCCGACTAAGACAAAGACTCCAAGGGCATGCTAGCTTTAGGGAATCAAGGTACGGGTAAATCAGAAATCAAGATTTTCTTTTGCAGAAAAGCTTACTAAGGTAAGTCCTTATCTTCAATATTTTACTTTTACCATTGATGGTTCATTAACCAAATCTAGGTGATCCTAATCTAGATCAAAGTAATTATCATCAAAACATTTCTTATTCTTTCTTTCAATTCTAGTTCTTAACTACGATGCAGGACAGGTGATCGAGTCTCCATAACCGAGGAGCAACGACGATTCGAACCGATTATACCCAGCTGGGGATCTCTAACATCACGACATATGTAGAACCGAATCTGCATATATCAACCCTCATTTAGATCTTCCAAAACCAGAACGTGTCCATCGCCACCCGAGAGTACAGTACTCCTCGAACCCGGCCCGATTCTAGCCCCGAGGGTACACGTTACTCCCGCCATCTCTCCACTCCCAGTGCGAGGTTAGACGTTCTCGTAATGGAATCACCAACATTTTGGGCTTACCCAAGGCATGAAGCTAGTTGCAAAGTCTCGAAACACAAGCGGGCCATACAACGGACGGTCCTTAACTGACAAGGCGGAAACACTACATTGAGACTCCTTTCTCAATATATGTTAGCAGTGGCCAAACCACCCGCCCGATCTTCTAATTCATTCTCATATTTCAATATTCATTAAGTATGCCGTCATGGCCGAGTAAACATTGCATTTAAAAGCTTAACTTCTAAGCATAGCGAAGCATACTACGCATTTTCATTAAAACAGGTGTCAAGGGTGATATCGTAATAATCAAGGATGGTAATGCAGCAATTAGGTTATCACTCAACTCCTAATTACTTAATGCAATAAACCATAATATAAATAATAAAGATTTGTAAATATCAAGGTAAGGTTTAAATGCACCGGGGCTTGCCTTGCTCTGACACGACGACTGACTCAGACTCGTGAACTCCTCCGTCGGGTCCGGGATCTGCCGACGATCGCTCTTCTCCGGAAGCTTGCTCGACGACTTCGGCTTCTTCGAAAGCGGTGACTACACGAATACATAACATGCTTTAACATGATGCTCAATGATAAACATGATGCTTGATGATTACATGCCACGTTTTACAAATCGAGTACAACTTCCCTTCACGGTACAATCGTAAACAGAAAACCTACTAACTAGTAGCAACGATTCCCCGCGATACCAGCTTTTAACCTAACAAGTTACTAACGAGCTCAATCATGAAATTAAAGTGCCAGAGATCACAAAAGGGTAGTGACCTAAGGACATTACTCAATCAAAAGGCACACAACACTTAAAGTTCTTGAATTAACATTTATTTACTATTTAAATAATTAGGGCATAATTAGAAGTTGATCAAATTTTATCTAAACAAGCTCAAACTTATTCTATGGGTTAACAATGATTTATAATAGTGCCATACTAAATTTCATAATTTTTGGATAAATAAATTAATTATTAAAAATACTGGAAGTTGCATTTAATCTTTATTGGAACTAATTATTTCTACTGCACAAAGTATTCAAATTCATGATTTAATATTTTTCCTAGATAGTTTATACATTGAGAAGCTTATACAAAAATTTTCATGAATTTTTGAACTCTACACAATTTTTAAACAAATAAATAAATAATCAACACTATTCATTTATTTGAAAAAGAAAAACAAAAACGAAAAACAAAAACTGAACTCGGGCCGGCTTTTCTTTTTCTCCGCGATCCAGCCCAACCCGGCGGCCCGCTAGCGCGCGCCCGCGCCCGCACGCGACCGGCCCAGCCGCGCGGCCCATCAGCGCGGCCTGCCTCGCGCCCGCACGCTCGCCCGCTCTCTCTCGCTGACACGGTGTCCCCACCTGTCATCCCTCACCTCCCGCTCGACGGCTCGCTCCCGCGCGCTCGCTCGCTTCCCCGCGGTGGCCGGCCGACGACCGGTGACCCAAACGACCAACCGAACTGACCAACATCTTCTACACGGCCTAACGAACCCGTTTTGCTACTAAACGCCCTAGCGCAGGCTCCGGCAACTGCTCACCGACGACGGTGGTGGCTCGACGGGGACGGTGACCGGCGACTCGACGATACAAGGCGGTAGCGGTTAAAGCGAGGGGTCAGGGAGCATCAGGGGCGTACCACGATCACGATGGAGTGATCGGTTGGAGCGGGGAGGCACTGGAGGCGGCTGGCGACGGTGGCGGAGCTCGACTGGAGCGGCGGCGACCCGAGGTGGAAGACGGCGGCTTCCCGGCGATCCAGGCGGAATTGGGCGAGCTCAGCTGGTTCACTAGATGCGCAAGAATGAGGCGGAGCGATTGGCGAGATGGAGACGGCTGCGGTGGAGCAGGGAGGGCGAATTTGGCCGGAGAAAGAAGGACGGTGGCGGCGGCGATGGTGAAACCGACGGCGACAGTGGTGATGTCGGTCTTTATATAGAGCTGTGAAGCAAAGGAAGCAGCTGGAGAGCGAGAAGCGATCCCTGTGGTCGCGGTGGCAAACTGGAAGACCGTGGAAGCGGCCAGCGCGACGTCGGCGGCTCGCCGGCGCCCATGCCGCGCGCTGCCGGGGTGTGATTCGCCGGTGCACTGTAGCTGTCCCCCCCCCCAACTTTTGAAATTCAAACTGTTTTTCTCAAATTACTTTCAAATTTGTATAACAACTTGAAAATCTTCCAATGTATGAAATCTTCAGAATTTCAAGCTCTACAAGTTTGGTATTGAACACTTTTTCAAATTCTGCTTGGATTTTTGAAATTTGAGTTTAAATTCAAAAAGGGACACATTTTTCAGATTTGGTAATTTAGAAATTACTTTTGATTTTATATTGAAACTTCAAAATTTCCAAACATCAAAGTTGTTTATCTTGACCAGATCTACAACTTTGCTGTTCAAAACGTTTTCAAATTCAGCCTCCATTTTAAAATCTTAGTTTGGGGACAAAAATGATTTAAAACTGAAATTTGCTTATTTTCAAAATTACTCCACATTTTATACTAAAACTTTGAAAACTCAAAACACCAAAGTTGTAGCCCTTGAAAAGTTCTACAAACTTGGTTTTGAACTTTTTCCCAAATTTTGCTTAGATTTTGAATTATTTAAAAAGGGGTAAAACAGGGTTTTGAAATTTAGGGTTTTTGGAGGGATTTCAAATTGGAATTTGTTTCTACTTTGATTTGTGATTACTTAGTGATCAAAACCTCACCCAAGGGCATCATTTGGACCAACATGACATGGTTGACCAAATGTCACTCTTGGTTGACCAATTTACTTTTGAAATTCTTTTACACTCTCCCCAGATTTGAATTCGAATTCGAATCGGAAAACTCGCGACAAGTTTTGGGACTCCAATTCAAACTCAAATTTGGAGCTTCATTTTAGATGTTGTACTTGAGCTCATACCCTACACTTGACACTAGTGTGCAACACAGTCGCGCACTTCAAATTACGCAGGGCATGGACTAAGTATTTGCGGTGGTATTCGAAATTAGGGTTTTCGATTTCGGAGCACACCACAGAGAAACACATTCAACCTAATGAAGTAAACTTGTTTTAGTTGATGCATAACAATGTTAACTTAACAAGGATGCTTTGCAATGCATTATGATGACATGGCAGATTAATTAGCACTATAACACCCGGGGTGTTACAATGTTGATGCGGGCGCCCACGACGGGGCGCGCCGTGCCGCGGAGCACGCCGCAGCCCGTCGTCTGCGGGCAGTTGCCCAGCTCGCACAGCCCCACCATGGGCATTGTCGCCGACGCTAGCCGCACCATGCCGACGACCTGCAAGGCGCCCTAGCGTGGCTCGGAGTCCGGGACAAGAGCCGGGTCGTCTTGCGCATGGAGATCGCGTGTGGTGAAGGCACGCGTCAGTGACCTGCTTGGCGATCTCGGCTTGCCGAGGGACATGGTGGCGACCGGGAAGTCCACAGAGTTGGGGAAGAGGATGAGCACAGCCTAGCCCTTGCAGAGCAACAGCGGCGAGCGAGGTGGCCGCCCCGCCACCGCGTGCCAGTGGTCCGGGAACGTGACCCAGCGACCTGTGGCAGCGTAAACGAGCACGACAATGCCTGCATGGTGGTGGGACGCGAGGAACCTGACGACGTCCATGTCCGTGCTCTTGATGTGGAGGGTGTGCGTCGCAGCGTGAGTTAAGGATAAGGCAGGGGCAGGAAGGTCTTTTGCATGCCCCGTGCGACGTTGAAAGTGTAACTTGGCGAGCCACGAGTGCAAAATGTCTAAATTCGTAAAGTTTTCGTCGGTGTGGTGCTAAAAAATTAGGGACACGTACAAAGGTGGCAATTGAGCTCGTGCCAAACGTAAGAGTGGCAAAAAATTAAATATCCCTGTGTTTGTTGGTCATGTCTTGCATCCGCCTCATTCTCTTGCCTCCCTACGATGTACGAGGCTCATATGATGCACGTGCATTGATCAAAGGAGGAGAGTTCGGGTGCTCGAGGGCAAGTGAGCATGCAATTTAGTTTCAAATCGTTTAGAAGCTAGACTCCCTTGGTCAGGTTGTTGCCTGTGTTTCCTTTTCAGAAGCCTAGCAATAGGAAATGGCCCATGGTATGGTGGCGGTTGTTTTGTCATACTCATCTACTTTGAGCAGCAGAGCACTAAGCCAATATCTAATAAGGCTTAAAACAACTAAGGCAAGGTAAAAGTTCAAGCATTGAGCCACCTATGCCTAGCCAAAATCCCCATGACCATTGTCTCTATGGTTCCACATGCCTTTTTCATCATTTGTTGAGTATCTTCCATTTGTAACATAGCCTAAAGCTAGTCTGATAATGTGTCGCCCTATGAAGAACATGTGTCACTATAAGACCCGTTTGAACTCACACCGGCACCCAAACCAACTACGTGAACGCACTTTGAGAGTTTGTGGACCTATTTGACATATCCGACCAAGTTAAGAACCACTGACAAATTTGACTCATATTTTAATGAATTCAAGTTGTATACGTTTTGACAAGATAATTTTATCTTTCAACAATGTTGCTTTAGTGTTCCTTTTTTATAAATATTGGAAACCTCTTTACTATTGCATATCTACTACCTTAAAAATGATTTTGCTTCCCTTATGATTTCTAGAACATGCCAAGATCAATTTTCAATGTAATTACAAAATTAATTAATACCATTAGTACGATGTGAGTGTGTATGACATCATCTCCATGAAAGCATGACAAATGCATTTCTCCTTACAAAACATACATATAACTAAAAATATATCTATTCTTAGCTCTTACAGTAGGGAAACTTTTGAAATACGGATCTCAAAACATTTGAATCATCCACGCTTTTGGTGATGAGGTTGTGTTTCATATGTGCTACAAGAACTAACATTAAATTACAAATAATGAGAAACTAAGAACTATTGTAGTGTGGACTATATCATGATTATATTATGTGAAAATAATATATCAATTTCCATGTGTAATTAAAATCAGATCCATCCCAACCTAGATATATAGTTTTGGCTTTGCACATACTACTACGTTGCTTTTCTAATATTGTAAAGTTCAAGTTTTCATAGTTCATCTACTTTGCCGTTTTCTCCAACATATTCAGTTACTTATTTATCTATTATAATCATCAGTCAAGGTTTACACTATACTTTGGTCATCTGATGCACAAACAAAGCAAAAGTACCAAGCTCCGACACCCACAACCCTCTAATGAAGTTGCCTCTATAAATGGTAATGTTTGTTATACATAACACAAATGTTCCCTTGATAATATCAAATCACACTTATTAGGACTAAAGATATATACACACTGAATATGTGTGTTTTTGTGGGATGATCATAAGATGCCATGGACTTATTAGCATTGAGGATTGTTCAACATAAATGTGAACATAACAAAATAAATGACTTTGAAAAACAAATAATAAGACATGAAAGGTAGTCTGACACCACCCAACATAAATATATGTAGCTCTCCTAATTATCAATATTCGAATGTTCTTCAAAAGTGAAGCACTTTCTATGGCGTCTCAGCCACAATACTTTGGCAGTGAGGGAGAATATTACTGAGGGGGATGGAGTTGGATACGAAATGCTGCATGTGCAACCGTTTGGATGAGGATGGCGCACACCTACTGCTGAATTGCAAAGAAGTCAAGAAGGTATGGAGAGAGCTGAACATGGAGGATGCAAACTAGCTGAATTGACTTCAGCAAGGGAGATGACGGAGCATATTCTAAAGCTGGAGAAGAGAGAGCAGCTTACAACAGTCATGCTGCTATGGCTCTGGTAGGGGGAACGAAACAAATTCAGAGAAGAAGGAGATAGGAGAGCGGCTGCTGAAGTCACATATATCACAGCTATGTTGACTGACAACTTTCAGGCAACAGCAGGAGAGAGGAATGTGTTGGGAAATCTTCAGAGGAAGCGCTGGCTACAACCGGAGCAGAGAGAAAATAATATGAATTCTGATGGGGCCTTCTAAGAAGCAACTAAGTCAGGCGGATGGGGTTTTGTTATTAGAGATGATGATGGATAGGTGTTAAGAGCTGGAGCAGGCCGAGAAGAATTTCTGTAGAATGCCTTCCACGCTGAATTGCTGGGTCTACTTACCGGCATGAAAGAGGCCATTAGGATGGGAGCCGGGCAGGCAATCCTTGAAACAGACGCTGCAATGGTGCGGTTAGCATTGGAGGGAGATGACTTCAGGCTTTCTTCAATGGGTGGTATTATTACTAAAATCAAACACTTGTTGTTAGATGTTCCTGTGTCTTGTAAGATTAGCGTGTGTTCTCGAGTCTGTAACAAGGTAGCGCATACTGTTGCGGCTGTTGGGCGTAAAAATCCTAGTGGAGTCATAACCACTCGGGATGAGGTCCCTCAAGGTTTAGAGGGGCTGGTGTCTGGCGATTTGGCTGAGACCGATGAGTAATTAAAAGCATTTCAAGTTTCAATTTTTTTTTTATGAATACATTGTACTTCTGGCTGATGAAGTAAATTTCCTGATATTTGAACTAGGAATTTGTGACAAATCCTCAAACACGACCTTTTATAACTTCACAAATTTGAAATTGTTTGACTCCAACGCAGACAACTCCTAAACAAGAAGTTGACTTTCATAACTATAGGCAAACTAAATAATAAACCACGCGAGCTGATTCTATTGAGGTGAACTGGCATACATGCACATGCAACAAACATTATAGCCTGCGCACATATGAACATGACAGCTCTTCGTCAACTAGGTGGTTAATGCACGGTCATCAACTAGGTGATTAATGCACGGTCATCAACCTCAAGTCCTCGACACACTGGCGTGGTCACCGCGTCCATGAACTCCTGGTCGGCGACGAGCCTCTCGAGCGCATCTGGAGCGATGCATACCTCTAGCGATATGCTCCCTCCCCTCTCTGGCCCCTCGAACACGGTCGCCTTGCCGTCGGCCTTGTTCCCAGAGCCGCTCCGGACGGCCAGTGGCTTCCCCCACCCGAAGTCGTTCCCGAACACGTCGAACCTCGGCGAGCTCCCGGTGATCAGCGCCGTGCCGGCGGAGGACAGGTTGTCCATGTACGTGAAGTCCGGCTCCCGGACCCACCGCTCTAGCGACTCCCTCATGGTCGCCTGGTCGAACGACGCCACGGCGCGGTTCAGCAGCCACGCCGTCCAGCCCAGCCCCTTCTCTTCGATCTCGCCGGCGGTGGCCTCCGCCTTGCCGATCACCAAGGCGTTGCCAACGTAGCCGGGCGGTATGCCGTTCACGCGCCCGCGGCACCCGACGACCACCGAGTAGAACGTGCTTTGCTCTGGAGTGAGGCGCCGGGCCCGGCACACTGCGCGCCAGAAGTGCGCCAGCACCGCCTGGAGCGACGAGATGGTGGCCGTGGCACTGCCGGCCATCTCGTCGTTCGCGCGCGCCTTGAGCTTCTTGACGCTCGCAGCGGAGAAGGTGAAGAAGCATTCCTTCACCGTTGTGCGCTCGAACCGCCGGACAATGTCCTCCAGCTTGCTGAATGGCATGGGGATCGGCACGGGGCATGTCTCCAGGAACCATCTCTTGAACACCGGCGGCGGCGTGGAGAGGTCGCCGAGCAGGTTGGCACTGACGATGCCAACGCCGCCGCCGGCACGGTTGATTTCCGACCACGTGTTGAAGAAGTGCCAAAATGCGGTGCCGTCGCCGACGGAGTGGTTCAACGTCATGCTGATGAACACGCCGTCCGCGAGCACGGTAACCTGCACGGCGAGCACGGGAAGCCGCTCGATGGCTGCGTCCGCGCCAAGGACAAAGGATAGAGGGTAGAAGTCCCAAACCACGGGCGGCGTGTACAGCGAGGAGATGATGTCCGCGACGGCGACCTCTGGCGCCACCGCGTGCACGAACTCGGCGCCTTCGCCGGTGCACCGTAAGAACACGGACAACGTCCCGTCGTCGGCGTGCTCCTCGGAGGCGAGCCGGCCGGCGAATGGGTAGAAGAGCTGCAGGGCGCGCGCGAACGAGGACTCGAGGGCGTTGACGAGGTCGTTGTCGCCCACGGATGGAGGTTTGGGCAGGAGGATGCCCTTCTGGATGTAGTCAACGCTGATCAGGCGTAGGTCCGACGGCGTCAAATGGATCACCTCGACCTCCTCCTTGGGCCGATAGCAGCCGTTGCCGTTCACCGTCGGCAGATGGCAGCCGTTATTCCCGTTCACCATCAGCGGTGGTGATGGCGGCGGCAACTGGCGCACCATGCGCCGGGAGATGACATGGACGCCGCAGCCGTTGGCGCCCTCCATATGTCGCAGCTGCTTTCTTGGAAGCTGCGTGTGTTCTTTGGGCTGTTTATTTGCATAAACTTGTACCGAAATACCTATGCTAGAAGATCCCCACATATAGCTATACATACACATAGAGTATTATTATATATATAATGCGCTTGACTTGGTGTCATCAATCATCATCAGCTATATATACTCAAAAATTGCGGCATTCTGCTAGCCTTGATCCCATACAACATGCATGTGCTTCGCCCGGCTAATATGGAGCCAGCGTAGGCCATAAATAGCCGAGTAAATCTTGTTTATGTGCTTGTATTACATTTATTCATCATCTTGTTCAGGTGAAATAATTTTGCATAGAAAAGATCGGGTGACCATGCTCTTGAACTTGTTAACAATGATTTTTTTTTCTGAAGGATTATCTCTATATACACCTAGAAAGACTAGAACATCATCGTCTACCTAGTGATACCAAATCGTGATCCATGCTCACACGTATGCGTCCGATATGAAGTCCCGATCCACGTCATCATCTCTCGAAGCTAGCTCAAGCATCTGCATCCGTGTGCTTTTTAATCCAGTGGTGCAGTTCGACCCCTACTCATACAAGCAAGCTCCAACCCATCTATGTTACGTTCTCTGTATGGAAGGCCAACGCCTCGAGAAGAAACTCCAAATCTATGCATGAATTACTGGACAAGAACTAAGAGGAGATCACCTCCGGTAAATAGACTGAAGCTTGCCATCTGTACACTCCTAGAGGTATCTATATCATAAGTAAATTCAGATTTATTTTCTTCCAATTTGATTTACGCAACTGGCTACAAACGTAATGTTATCGAGATATTATTTTTTTCCCGTTGCAATGGACGGATATGTACTTTGGAGTATCTAATAAACTCTAGCACAGCTGCATAAATAGGACGTTTAATTTCTAGCTGGCAGAAATTTGCATAATTGGCTTATTAATTACTGATCTTAATTTCAACAAAACCGATCGAGTAGGGGATCATGGGAAAGGGGCAGAGGCTTGTGAAGACCAAACTAGGCCTCCACCTCCCTTCCTGGGACAGTAGTAGCTTTTGATAGCCTATAATCATATTGCACCTATAGTTCATATCTGAGAAGTTTAGATAGCTAATACCACGCCAATAGTTTTTGTAATTGAACCCCTCCTTACTTTTGGTTCACCCTTGTCATTGGGATGGGGTGTTTGCAACCAAACATCATATGGGTACAATCACAAAATCACAACAAATATATATATATTTTCTTTCGTAGGATCAAATGTGGCAGTACATTGCAACGGAACTCGATACGTCTTAAAATCGGACTCGGCTAAACACAAGTTATTCTTACTCTATATTTGACCACAGCCCAGGACATGTATGAGATACCAAGGATGTGAGGCAGTTTTGAAAATAAATAAAAAAACAGGACAAAAAATCCTTTATTGTTTAATAATATTATAATTAGATATAGATATAATAAAATTTTGAAGTGGTCGATTGACTTGACTTGCCACGTTGACGCGTCATTCCATTTGGATCCTAGCTGCTGGTCCGCATGTGCATCGTCACGCGGCAATATTATTTTTGGACCAGCTTGCATGGAGTCTAGCTACATGACAAAGAGGGAATACAAAATACTCGATCTGTATCTATCTATTAACAAAAGATCTCAGTACATGATTTGCTAGATCTAAGTCGCCTTAGATGTTGCAAAACCTAGAGATGTGTGTCTCTGTGAAGGGGGGAGAGGCAGAGAGATGAGAGTAAGGGTCAACCTAGGCCGTTGCAATTAACATAAAGGTTCAAAGTAGGAGATTAGGATTTGCAAATTCTAACTTACGATACAACTAATAATCTATAGTCCATAAAAAAATCATGTTACCGCATGACCTACAATCTTGTGAAGCTAATAGTTTTTAAATATTCGTGTTTACAGCCTATGATGACTAATCAGTGTACGAAGTTTTTGTAGAGCGGGTTTGATTTGCACTTGCGTACTCCACTAACCGGTGTTGCTCATGCAGACCTACTTTCCTTGCAGGGCATCCACCTTGACGGCTTCAGTGATGTCCGACTGATGGTGCTCACCGGCAAACGATACAAGGCAAGTGACGCACACGCACTGCTGCAGACGGGCTCTTTGCCGAGTGCTCGGGGCACTCGGCAAAGCCCCTATTGCACTTGGGAAAGGCTTTGCCGACTGTCACACTCGGTGAAGAGCACTCAGCAAAGAACCTGTTGGCAAAGGTTTCTTTACCGAGTGCCAAATATCAGGCACTCGGTAAAGCTTTTGCCGAGTGCCACGTAAGCACTCAGCAAAAAAAAATCCGCCGTCAACTATGACGGCCTCTTTGCCGACTGCCGCGTCGGCGGCACACGGCAAAGAATTCTTTCTTTTTTTTTAAATTTCTTTGCCGAGTGCCGCAGTCTTGCACTCGGCAAAGAATTTTTTTATTTTTTTTAAATCTTTGCCGAGTGTCAGGGCTTTGGCACTCGGCAAAGCTGGGAAATTGGTTATCTACTTCCCAGCTTTGCCGAGTGTGGCACTCGGCAAAGAGGGGGAAAATGCTATTTTTTTGTTTTTTTGCTTTCCATCAGTACAAACAAAGAAATCACATATATATCAACACACAGCACAAGATATATCACATACACATCCATATTCAATCACATACACATCCATAACCCATCACATACACATCCACCATTCATAATACATCACATACAAATCCATTGTCCATAATCCATCACATACATTCGCATCATCCACGACAATATCCATCACAATATATATATGTCTCTAGTAGTAGTCCAACATAAGGCTAAGTCTAACACAAGTCCATACAACATGAAAAGAAACAAATAAACGGTACCTAATGCCACCCTCCCCACCCGGAGTGTGAACTGCCACCTTGAGGAGGGCCACTTGGTCACCCACCCTGTGGAGAAGGGCCACCTTGAGGAGTCGGGTTTGAACCCGCCGACTGTGGTTGCACAAAGGAGAAGCGAATTCATAAGTATTTGCAGGAGGGCCGCACAAGCTAAAGGAATAAACAACCATATATACTCACCGGAGTCTCTACAGGATGAGGAGCCACAACTAGAGTGAGCAGCGACTGGGGCACGACCACACCTGGCAAGGCTTCGCCATGAAGCTAAACATGTCCTGCATCCTCTACGCCTCGGCTGCCCTCTAGGCTTGTACAGCCTCCATCTCTAGCCGATGGGCCTCCGCCTGGGCGACCTGCTGGGCCTCCAACCTCCGCAAGTCGGCCTACAATATTCCACCCGCAATGTTTAAACAATGCAAAGGCAAGGTAGATGTGTAAAAGCAATGAACGACGAATAAAACAGTACTAACCTGGAGTTCCACCATCTGCTGCTGTGAGCTCTGCTGCCTAGAGCATATGCGGAGGGAGGAGCTCGTGCTCCTTGCTCGATTCTCGGTGAGGTTGGGAACAGAGGCGGAGTTGATTATGTTGTCCGCCATCCAGTACCGGCCGTGCTGCTTCCCTCCTCTGAGCCTCATCAGTAGGTCTGTGTCCAGGGGCTGGGTGGTCGGATCGAAGTCCTCCCCATGGCGTTGGTGGGCCGCCGAGGTGTGTACTCGCTAAGCTTGCTGTGGACGCTCGCGTTGGTGTACGCCTCGGGCCCGTCCGTCAGGTTGTAGGTGACTTCCGGGGTCGTCGCCTTGCCCTTGTGTGCCAGGGCGTATGCCATGAACTCGTTGCATTCCTGGCCTTGGTGCGCTTGGGACTGCGAGGAAAACACAAAGATGATTACAAGTAATGAGAATTGAGCGTTACAATAAATAAATAAAGATGAAAACACAAAGAAGATTACCCATGTCTGGGCGTACGCGCTGAGGCTCCGGTTGCCTTGGTGGTGTGGAGCCCCACCCATCTGCAGGCGACAGTCCCAATGGATGTTGTGCTTCTCCGCCCACTCCTCCGATAGCCACCTGTCCACAATGGCCTCCCAGCAGAGGCGGTGCCTGGCGCACCAATCAGGACATTGCTGCATGCCATCAAGTTATTGATATGTCAGAAGATGAAATGAAGCCTACCTATTCTTCATGGAAGGAGTCAGTATTAATGTTTCATACTTACCGAGAGGTACTGCTCCCTGGTGAGCGTCCAGGTCCTTGCATCAGGCTTCCTCACCACCTGACCAAGGACATCGGCACTGTAGTGGGATGTCAAAGATTGAATGAGGTAAATTGGACGGTATCTTCATATCGAACCAGGATATGAAATCGGGCACACCATCTTTGAGAAGACTATCTTCTTCTTGTGGGGAAGGAACCCTATTCCCTCTCCAGTATTTAATCAGAAATTCCCTGAAAAAACAAGAGACAAGGGGGTTGGTAGATGGAGGATAGTGACAAGGGAGTATGTAACAAGCTCATTGAGAACTTACTGCACATAAGGCTTCACTTCATCAAGGTTCAACAACACATACAACATGATAGTGCGCCACTCATCATGCTGCAAGGTCTTGGTGCCTGACGCGCTTGCTTTTCCGAGTTGCCCTTTGAAAAGGCTGAGGTTCGATGAACTCTCATCCACGTTGTAATGAGGGGGACGATTGTGCACGCTGAGAAGACCATCCTTATAGTATGTTGTTGTAAAGTTTGACACCTCCTCCAGAATGAATGCCTCTGCCATAGAAGCCTCAATTTTGGCTTTATTTCTACACTTTTTTCAAAGAATCTTTAGATATCTCTCGATTGTATAGCACCAATGGGCCTGCACAGGCCCCCCATTCATGCCTCGTACGGTAGGTGCAAAATCAGATGCTACATCGCTAGAAAGAAGCCGGGTGGGAAGATCTTCTCCAACTTACAGAGCAACATAGGTGCCACTTTCTCCAAGTCATCAATCACGTCCCGAGATAACTCCTTGGCACAAAGCTGGTGGAAGAAATAGCTCAACTCTGCCAACACGCGCCACACATGCTCAGGGATGTATCCCCGGGTCATTGCAGGAAGGAGCCGCTCAATCCATATGTGGTAATCATGACTCTTCATCCCTAAGACTCGCATAGTGGACAAGTTCACTCCCCTACTCAAATTCGCCGCATGCCCATCAGGGAACATTAACGTCTGGATCCACTGCAGTACTTCCTTCCTTTGGTCGACCTATCGCACATCGTTGCCAGGTCCAGTCTAGCCTTAACATTGTCTTATGACTTATCAGGAATTTCCATGAGTGTTGCAAAAAGTGCCTCAGCAATATTCTTTTCTGTGTGCATTACATCAATGTTGTGTGGAAGAAGAAGTTCATTGAAATAGGGGAGCCTAGTCAGGCCCGATTTATGAGTCCACTGGTGTTCCTCACCGTATCCAATAAAACCACCTTTCTATTTATCATCTTTGAGAGCCTCTATCTCAGCACGGACCTCGGCACCGGTCATCATATGAGGTGTAGGGTCAGTGACTTGAACCCCTTTCATGAAGTTCTTGACATCTTGTCTGAATGGATGGTCAAGAGGGAGGAATTGACGATGTTGGTCAAACGAAGAAAACTTGCCACCCCTCTTCAGCCAAGTGAATCTCACAGCTATCTTGCATATTGGGCATGGGAACTTCCCGTGAACACACCACGCGCAGAATATGCCATACGCTAGGAAGTCATGTAGGGAGTAGTGGACCACATATGCATTGTGAAGTTCTTCTTTGTAGCTCAGTCATATGTCAGTACCCCCTTTTCCCAAGCAAGGATCAATTCATCAATGAGAGGCTCCATGAACACGCCCATCTTGTTCCCCGGGTGTCCAGGAATTATCAGCGACAAAACTACGTTCTTGGGTTGAAACATGACGCTAGGGGGGAGATTGAGGGAGATCCCGAACACGGGCCAACAAGTGTACGGGGCCGCCAACAATCCATAGGAGTTGAACCCATCTGTGGCTAGTGCTACACGTACATTTCGAGCCTCCTCAGCTTTACCATGATGTATGCCATCGAAATGGGTCCATGCATCACCATCCGATGGGTGTACCATCTTGTCAGCATTGTATCTTTTGCAATGTTTGTGCCATGTCAACAGTTTCACAGACTCCTCTGTCATGTACATCCATTGGATCCTTGGTATGACAAGAAGGTACCGTAGGACCTTCGCGGGGATACCAAGTTGTTCCTTCTTGCCATCACTAGTGTCAATCTCTAGATACCTAGAGGATTTGCACTTTGGACAATGCGTTGCTTTCTCGTGATCTTTCCTAAATAGGACGCAACCATTCGGACAAGCATGGATGTGCTCATACGGCATCTTAAGGGCATGAAGAAGTTTCCGTGACTCGTACAAGTTCTATAGCAGAATGTGACCCTCCGGAAGCAGGGATCCAACAACTGCCAACATACCATCGAAGTTGTCTCGACTCATGCTACACTGTGACTTGAACGCCATTAGGTGTCCAATGGCATCCAGTTCCGAAACCATTGTCTTTTTGTGAAGGGGCTTCTATGCTGAAAACAGCATATCGTAGTACGCCTTTGCGGATTCCTCTGGCTCGTCCTCTAATCCTTCACCGAACCATGACTCCTGAAAGTCATCCATCCAGTCTGCTACCCCGGCATCTCCATCAAAATCCTCGAGGCGTGGTCTCACCACCTCTCTAATACGATCGGCTTCACCATGGTGGATCCAGCAGGTATAGTTTGGCGTGAATCCATACTTGCAAAGATCTTTCCCCATGTTCTTCCTATTCTTTCTTACACGGTTGTCACATTTACTGCAGGGACACGGCATCCGACTCGACCCTCTAGCAGCCTCACCAAATGAATGCTCCAAGAAAGCATTAGACTTAGTCATCCATTCTAGGGTCATACTTGCGTGGCCCGTGTACATCCAATCACGATTCTCCATCTTCTGACATATACATATGTAAGCGAGTAATATAACCAGCAATTGCATCTGCACGGCGTTTCTACCATCTAATAGGTGAGGATAGGTCCTAATCCCACCCGGGGATGCGTAGATGAGGTCAGTTTCAATGCTCCGCTCCTATCCGAGACAGAATTTTGGTAGCACCTCCCCGCTGTTCTCCCGATACACGTCCTGTAAGGGAGAGTGTGTATCCAGAGAACAACAGGGAGGTGATACCGAAAGTCTGTCTCGGACCAGAGCGAACCATGGAAACTAACCTCATCTACGCATCTGCGGGCTGTCCAAAATACGTGGACAATCCAAAAGAGATACGGTCGCAGATATGCAAAGATCTGCATACCTCTGACTGTATCTCTTTCGAACGGGAGATGCCTAACTGGGCTACGTGACCATATAAAACATGCATGCAAAGGAGGAGGGGGTTATACCTAGGGTGGCAGTGGAGTCAGGCTAGCAGGGCAATGGCGTGTCGGTGCAGTGGCGAGGCGATGCAGTGCAGGCAGACCAGCAGCACCGATGAAGACAATCGGGGTCTCTGAGTCCCTCCCACAGGTTCTTCTCCTACATAAAAAGGCAATAGGTTAGAATCCATTGAAAATTTCAGTAACACCTCCCCTGCACGGGGAGGTTTTCAAAACCTGCAAGAAACGTAGGCGCGATGGCCAACAACCACATATATACCAAACATAGGCACAAAGGCCAACAAACATATATATACCAAGACGAGCCATGTACTTTAGTTCTCTTTCCATGCAGATGAAAGTATCAAAGTAGTACAACAAGTAGTACTACCACTACACTAACACTACTACTACTAACACTACTACTATCACTACTTACTATTAACAATAGCACTACTAACTACTAACTACTACTACTTACTAACTACTACTAACACTACTAAGTACTACTACTAACTACTATAGGTGTAGGGCATACCTTCGCGACGAGAATGGCAATAACGAGGGCCGACGACGACGGCGAGGACGACTGCAGCGGCGTGAGGGTCGACGGGCCTAGGCCGACACCTTTCTTTTCCTCTCCTTCTCCTCCTCTCTTCTCCCCTCCTCCTCTCTTCTCCCCTGCCTCCTCCTCCTCTCTTTTGCAGTGGCCACCGGAGGGGGCAGTGGCTGCCAACGAGGGAGGTGCCCGCCGAGGGGGCACGCAGGCGAGGGAGGTGGCAGCCAAGGGGGTCAGCGCAGTCGGTGGAGGCCGAGCGGGGGTGGTGGAGGCCGGGCGGGGACGAGAAAGCCAGCGCTGGTGGGGTGAGGCGGCCGGGGACGGGCGCGGCCGAGAACGCCGGCGCGTGTGGGGGCTTCCTCGACGGGTGCGGGCGCGGCGGACGGGTGCAGCCAAGAACGCTGGCGCGGGCGGGGGTGGCCTCGGCGGGCGCGGGCGCGACGGCCGGGGGGCAGCCGCGGGTGGGGGCAGCCTCGACGGACGCGGGCACGGCGGCTGGGGGCAGGCGCGGGGAGGCGGCCGCGGTGACGGTGGGAGGCGGCGGCGGCCGATGAGAGAGAGAGATAGAGAGAGTTGAGAGAGAGGGCCGGTTCGGCCCTCTTTTTATGGGGCGGCCGGCTTCGCCGAGTGCCAAATCGCGGGCACTCGGCGAAGCCAATATTCTTCGTCGAGTGCCCGCGATCTGGCACTTGGCGAAGTTTAAAAAAACACCGGAGCCTTTGCCGAGTGGTTTGTGAGCATCGTACGTACCAACATGCCCGAAACTTTTTCAAATTTTTACCACGGCATACGCATATGATATAACGACAAGTCGACAAGTTTCATGATTTTTGGAATTTGTTCGCATTTTACATAATGAAAAAAACCACTTGCACACAAGTTGGCGGCATTGCCCCATGAGCACGTTGATCGAAATTTTGAGACAGTTCCTGGATTTAGCCTAAATTTACACTAAGAAACGAAGATAATATTTTTTAAACGAATGAAATCTATTATTCGATGCACCTGCAGTTCAAACTTACATTATCCGGAAAAATTCAACAAAACAAAATAAACTGAAGAAATATACCAAAAAGCAATGAAAATGTGCCAAATTTTAACATGTTGTTTGTGATAGTGTAGTAAAGCTTCAAAAAAATTGGTGCCAAAAAACAAAAAAAAAATTGTCGAGTGCCAAACGACAGGCACTCGGCAAAGAGGATGGCGTTGGATGCCGTCTTCCCCCTGCCAATCTTTGCCGAGTGTCTAGCTTTCAGCACTCGGCAAAGACTGGCTTTGTCGAGTGCCAGATTTTGCCGAGTGTAGCACTCGGCAAAGCAGGTTTTTGCCGAGTGCCCAAAATTTGACACTCGGCAAAGACCCTCGCACTTGGCAAAGAGCGGGTTTCCCTTAGTGACGCTGCGCTTGCCCCAAGCTCAGGAGAGATGGATCCCCATATAGCAGGCTAATTTGGGAGTCAGCGGTCCAAACAAAGCAATTTTTTTCCTAGCTCTACTTCCAGGACAGACTGAGCACCCAAGCCAATCTTTTCTACAAGAATGTTCTTGATGACGACAATTGCCGAGTGACCGTAAAATCAAGGACAGACAACATGTTTTCTTTGGCATTTAGTGGCGGAGCCACGAATTATACATAGGGGGCACAACTACAAAGATCCAACTTGTAAAAATCGAGCGCATCTCAACTTATTATGTTTCCTCATGGTGACCATCTGGGTTAATTCATCGACTTGACATGGTTGCTTGCATTTTCTTATATATGTATTCTACGTCTAGGATTTAAAGCACTATTTTTTTAGTGGTAGGTGACATGACTGCTGACACCAAGGCTCTAAGATGATTTCATAAATCTTGAGATCTAGCGGTCCAGTTTTTCAGACGTGCTTATAGGGATGATTTTATTATCTAGTGTCTTTTGGATGTGTTTATATGACTGATTTTGTATAGATGTGCTTTGTATGATTTTATTATCCAGAAGATATTAATAGGTAAGTATGACAAGAATTTTGTTGTATTCTCTCTCTTAATATAAGAAAAATTATAAAGCTATACTAGTAAATTTTTTTGGCGTGATATGTTGGAGGGGGAGGGGGCATATGGCCCTGCCAGCCCCCCTGGCTCCGCTATTGGGTGCAGTTGCATGTCCTCGCTCTTCTCACAACTGGAACGGCTACTGGCCTACTGCTGATGAAGTATGGAGTCTCTCCCTTCCCCATATTCTTGACACCAAACTATGGCCCTCAATCTGTCTTAGTTCTTACGATCCTTTAGCTCTCATGGGACAAGAAACGGAGAAGAATTTCGTGAGAAACGGGATACTCCGCATCATCAGCCAGGTTATTGATGTGGACCTTATACCACTTACGAGTAGGAAGGTAGACATTAAAAATGGAATTCACGCGTGGCATGTACCTGCAGGTCTGTAAACTTAAAGAAAGCTGGACAGAGAAACATTTGTTCTTTAGTATTAAAAATATGTATATATAGAGAGAGATATAGATAGTCTATATATCAAGGCTGATATAGTCAATAGCTTTGTTCTTTAGTATTAAAAATATGTATATATAGAGAGAGAGAGAGATATAGAGTCTATATATCAAGGCTGATATAGTCAATAGTCCAGAAACATGCATTCTAATGTCATACATGGCTGCATATATAGTTTACTTATTAGCTGCCTTAGTAACAAATGACAACAAAGTTGACACTGTTACGTTGCCGCCATTTGGAAAGTCCAAAACTTCAGTATGCGGGGAGGAGGATTAATTGGCTGCGAGAGAGAATATTTCATCCATGACGCCATCTCAACATCGACAACGTCATGGGGTCTACGTGTAGACGCTTGCGTGTCTATCTCTTGAACAAGAAAGCTTAAAAATGACACTGATACTCTCGATCATCCATATGTGTGTGCGTCTCAACTGTGACTGCAAGACAAAGATACAAATGAACTTTATTCAAAGAATCTAGGCAAATCCGGTGGCCTAACACTCCTACCAATCTCCTCTGGAAGGCATGGTTAATCTCTGGCCAATAAAAGCAAGTTATTTATTACTAAACTGTTATAAGTAGCGCTATCTAGAGCCACACAACAAGATCTAACATTAGAATCTTGGTTATGCCAGTAGTTGAGAAGGACGTGAAGAACAAGGCGCGGAAGAAGAAACAAATATCGATAATGGTAAATAAACTTAGAATAATATTGTTTATATGAAGGCACGCCGTCTAGGCGGCCTCCCAGGGTGTCCACGTATGCTTTATTTAGGTGGTGCGTTAGATAGAGATTCCACGGTCCAGATGAAGTAGTACCTCCATGACTCACATGTAGTACCTCCATGCATGTCATGGTTAGCCTCAAGCAAGTGGATGCATAAAATGGAGCAGATAAAAATTTGGATGGACATGCATGCAAGCATAGTCCAAAATTGTACATGTGCTTTGCAGTACATCCATGACCCACATGTAGTACCTTCATGCATGCCATTGCTATCCTCAAGCAAGTGGATGCATTAAACGGAGTAGATAGAAATTTGGATGGGCATGCATGCAAGCACCGACCAAAATTATACATGTGCTTTATAGTACCTCCATGACCCACATGTAGTACTTCCATGCATGCAATTGTCATCGTCAAGCAAGTGGATGTATTAAACGGAGCAGATGGAAATTTGGATGGGCATGCATGCAAGCACCGTCCAAAAAGGTACGTGTGCTTTGCATGCAAGAAGTTACTATAAGGATTTACATCATTATGCCTTCTCCTTTTACACAGAGGAGCTTTTACCGCTACCAGGTTTTTACATGGAAGGAAGCAACTTGTGAGACCATAGCAAGGACCTCTTTATTGCTAGCAAAAAAATTGTTGGCCAGTAGGAATTAGAATCGCCTGTGGTCCTTTTAGCCAATACGGTAAATTTTCATGCATGCACGTATGCTCTCTAGGCTATATAAAAATTATAGGTGCTCTTGCCATCTAGATTTACCATGGACATGTGCACCGTAGTAGCAATCTCAGGTGAGACCTCTTTACCTGCAGAAAATGTACTCTTCAGCAAGGAGTTGCATCACCTCTGGTTCAAAATGTATAGGTGGCTAAAGCCAGTGTGGTAAATTTTTGTCACCTGTGGTTTAAAAAATGTATGGGTAGCTAAAGCCAGTGTGATAAATTTTCGTCACCTGTGGTTCAAAATTTACAGGTTGCTAAAGACAATACGGTAAATTTCATGCATACACAAGTGTTCCCTAGGCTATATAAAAAGTCTAGGTGTCCTCAGTATACTGAGCACATCAACCAGCCTTCCTCAGCAGTGGATGGATGAAGAAAGTGGATGCATTCAATGAAGTGGATGGGAAATTGAATGACCATGCATGTAGGGACAATATAAAACTGTGGATGTACTTTGCATGCAGAAAGTTACCATGTTAGGGGGATTTACATCACTGTACTTTTACATGTCCTTTGCATAAAAAAAGTTACTACGACAAGAGGAATTTACATCACATGTGCCTTCTCCTTTTACATTAATGAATTTACTATCAATAGATATGTAGTAAATTTCCATGCATGCACGGGTGACTCCCTATGCTATCCAAAAATTCACTCAGTAAATTTGAAAGCACTGGAGACTGGACATCTTCAACTGCCCATGGTGTGGGTCAATCACATGTGCCTTCTTCTTTTACATTAATGAATTTACTATCAATATATACGTAGTAAATTTCCATGCATGCACGAGTGGCTCCCTATGCTATCCAGAAATTCACTCAGTAAATTTGAAAGCACTGGAGACTGGACATCTTCACCCTCCCCTTCATGCTACTATCAGATAAAAACAAGTCGGGCAGGTGGACACATTTAATGCCTCTCCTCCGCACCATCAAATAAAAATGATTCACCGACCATGCAGGAACATTTGTACTTGCACATGTATCCATGCATCTAAGAGACGGCTTCGGTTGTGTGCACGTTGCTCCCAAGGTGGTCGGTGGTTGGAGTTGATCGCCATTAATACAGCTACCATACTTGCATCTGCTCCCATGCATGCAGAGGCCCCCCGTTCCTCCTCCAACTCTTGCCTATATAAGCATGTGCCATCCATTGCTTCATCGCACCCATCCCAGCCCTCCCAGTGTCCTCCTTGTAGTTCATATATGAGGAATCAGTAGGCATTAGCTATGACCTCATTGTTGTTCATCCCTGCAGTAGTTTGTGTGTACATCGGCTATGTGTAAGCTCGCATATGCACCGCCCCTGTTTGCCACCTTCAGATATATACATGTGGTGCACGTTTGTGATGACATGTATTCCATATTGAATGAGTAAACAAACTCTATTACCGTGTTAACAAGCAACTTGGCCACAGAATGCTTGAAATCTAAGCATCGTTAGCATGGTTCTGGGCAAGCACACTTGCCTATGGCGATAAGGACTGGCACACCCGCTGGCACCCAGTGGCAGTACTCTCAAAAATTCACGTGTACCTAGGGACATTCTATAAGTGCATTAACTACCTGCCGTGTGTCATGTAACCAAAGACATACTGATACATACCAAAGTCTATAATGTTTTCAACTATCTGTAGACTATTCTAATGCCTATGGACTACTTTTCTACAACATTGTGGTTGCTCTTAGATTATGTCTGCGATGGTGTTTCAATGCCACGACTAAGTACACTAAGTAAACAGTAGCCTGCTCACAGCATAAAAGCAGGCAACCACGGGACATATATAATGTGTCTGCTGGTTGTGCTTCAATGGAACGTTAGCATGGTTAAGATGGTCGAATTACAAACACATGAGCAAGAAATAAAATGGTTTTGATGACTTGGTCCTTTATTGTGTAATTGTATCTTATCATGAATCTAGAAAATCTAGCGTACCCGCACAAATACCTCAGGAATTGCCTTCTACTTTGTCAAGACCATACAAAATCTTACAGACACGGTTTACGCTTCCAAGGCGTTGAAAAAGTTAGTTCAAATTTAGTCACCTCTATTTTTTTAGGTTCATACTATGCTACTTGACCTGCCAAGTAGCATCACATCACGCTATCCCTGGCCGTGCCTATAAAACCACACCCTCTTTCTAGAGCAAGAAATCAAACAGGCCTAAACGGTCCTATACACTGCTGCGCATTGTTAAGTAGCGACGACTTACCGTGTCGCACGGGTAAGAAAAGCATCCCGCACCGGATGGTCGCACACGCACAGTTCCATTCTATGTACGCCTACGCCACGCCATGAACTGACGACAGTACTGTGAATCTATCATATGCTGAAAAGTAGGGAGCATCATCAGCCACAGATGGTCGCACACGCGAAGTGCAATTCTATGCACGCCATGCACCGTGAATCTGTGATATGCTGCACGTAAACTATATATTTTTTTCGAAAAAGAAAATGCTCCGGCCTCTAGCACGTATACACATACTATGCTCAGTATATGGTATTTTAGAGCTAAGTTTTTTCCCCTAAAAAGACTCTACGTAAGATTCACCATGGTAATTAGGCACCGACCATGCATGCTGAGCATCCACCGTCCATTTGCATGCGACGTACAATCACTAGGAAAGTTGTCTCGTCGCTCCACTGCCCAGGTATCTAGCCACAACAATGCCATTGAAGGCGAGCAAGCAAGCCAGTGGCACAACCCCTCTTCCTCGGCGTATAAAAGGGCACCCGGAGGTGCTCTCCTCCACCACCCAGCAACACGATCAGCTCACTCGCCTGCTCTTGCTTCAATTTGTCCGTGCATACCATATACGCCTATACGCACGAGCCAGGCTTGGCTGTCATTGCAGGACGAGGTGAGCAGCTCATGAGCATTCCCTCGTTCTTCCCTCCCTCCCTATGGTTTTCACCCTGCTCTCCTCCTTGGTTGTAGAATGTGACTTTAGGCTTTCTGGGTAGTGTTTTACATATAAGAGTATTTTACAAAAAGTTTTAATGCCTTCCCTTTTTCAAAAATGTTTACTCTTATCTATTCTCTCTAAGATGGCAGAAGGAGTTTGGACCAGCAGCTACTGTCTAGGCGTTGAAGGCTTTCCCAAGCTGTTGTATGCTACCATGCAAAGACTTGGAATCAAGGATCGCCCAGAATATGAAGGCAGGGAGTACGAGGAGCATGAAACCGAAAGATGTGAAGTCACCGTCTATATCGGAAAAAGTGAAGACTTCCCTGACATAGCTGAAGCATGGAGTATGACTACGACTGGATTTCGGTTTGTAGACACGTATCAAGCTGTCGCCCACAAAGCTTTGAGGTGCCTATGCCAGATCTACGAGAAGCCCATCGCCCGTACACCCATGAGGTTCTTTCCACCCCAGGAAAAGGACCGGCCAGTTTGGAGAACCCGTATGGACATCTTACAAGGACGTTATTCGCTCGAGGATGACCCGACTGTAGTATTCATGACCACATACCTACTTGCTATGGATGAGCAATATGATAAGCAAGCATCGGAGTTGAGGAAGTGCATGCACCGCGCAAAAGAAGCTGAGCTCATGGTTAGAAAGTTCCATGTGCAACTAGCGGAGGCTCAGGCCCAAGCAGCTGCAGCCGAGAGTCGTGAAACTGCCATCGCTGAAGCCTTGAAGGAAGCTGAGGACCGCCATGCTCAGGAGTTGAAGGATGCCTACCTTGTCACTAGGGCCAAGAGAAGAATACAAGCCTTAGAAGACCGAGAGCCCATGATTCTAGAAGGGATCCCAATCATGTCCCTAAACACAGAAAGAAGACTCGATGTTGAAGGCCCATCAGCTCCTCCACCCACAGAAATCTCTCATGAAGCTCTAGAGTTGGAGCCCAGTAAGGAAGAAAATATCTCCCTCACCCAGCCACCCCAAAAAGATGACGTTGACCCGCCTCTTAGTCCAAGGGATGGACGACAGATGTCGGAAGAATGATCATTTTCAACACCAAGGAAATGAAGCCCTTTAGTCGAAGACGTTGAAGATTAGTTGTACCATGTTTCTCCTTTAGTCTTAGGGTGTGAAGTTTATTTCGCTTTTGTTCACCCCAAATGAGATGAAGCGTATTGTAGTATGCGTATTTTGTTCCCTGCTATGTTGTACCCTCTTATTTAGAATATATATTTATGTTTGCTGGTTGTGCTAATTGAGTGCTTTATCAAAGTTCTTTCAGTCTCTTTCAAAACAATACGATGAGAAAATATATTAGACATATGAGCCATATTTTCTGAGATTTCCTATATCGAACACATCACTCGCAGCGAAGCGCGGGCAGCAGTGGCTAGTTGTTTATAAAGAGGTGCTAACTCCATAAACAAGACAATATCTCCTATTATAACTTTTCTTCATGATAATCAATGTTGCTTTAGCTTTAAATATTAACAAATCGCTTAATTATATGCAGGATGATATTTCTTGTGACTATTTGGCTGATGGTGCTTGTCGGGTCTACGATACCTTTACAATGATGTTAAGAAGTGACGCATTTAGATTCATTACATGCTACCCACGCGGCATCAAAGATGACATGATGTATATATATTAGTTATGTCTTAAGTGCATCAAAGATGACATGATGTGGTAGAATAGATAGTCATAACAAGGATGGTTGTTACGCTATGACTAGACTGTTTTGCTTCACATCAAAACTTGAACTACATTCAAATTGTTCATGCAGGGCTAGTTGCCTTGAGAACTAGCGCCAACGCATACGTAGATTAGAGACAGGCTATGGACGGCATGTAGAGCAAGGAGGAGGATGTCTGCGATGGCAACCCTTAGCGGCTAGTGCCACCACATGCACAAACTTAGTGCCTTCCACCATGTCAGAGACATGAGAAAACACTTCACTTATACTATGTGTCTAATGTGACTTTTCTAAAAAAATGTGTCTGATGTGAACGATCTTTACGCGTCACTAATGACACGGGTCCTGTTTATCTGGCTTATAATCCGTCTTATTCGGTTTGTTTTTTCAGCCGGAACAATATTTTTCTCTCACAAAAAACCAGCCAACAGTATTTTTCAACCGGCTTATAATTCCAGCCGAACAGCCCCACGGTCATCAGATACTCGTATAGCCAAAATGAGTCTATGATGACCCTTCATGAGAGACTCGTATATGCAAAATGACTCTTTGATGACCCCTGCAATGGAGATGTCATCACTAATGCATGAGGTACTGACGTGGTCAGGAGATCGATGATGTGGAGGATGGTGAATCGGGTCAGGGAACTTACACCACCACCTTCTCACGCCAAGGGACACATAGGGGCTGGGTCCACTATGGATCTGCCATGTGGAAAGGAGGGGACGTATGGACAATGAAAGAAGAGGGTTGCAGCAATGGAGGAGGAGATAAGAGAGATAGTGGTAGTGGAGCGGAGGGCAATGAGACAGGATAGGGGCAACATTATCGGACTTGAGCCTTCTATGCTGGAGCGAATGGTTTTTTCGGGGTCCAAGAATCTTGATTAGAGACTCAAGTTCCTATATCCACGTCCTTGTTATTAGAGAGTGTCTGTATTGACATGTTTTGCTTATGGGGCTTACTAGCGCCCGGACGTCCCGGCAGAAGTGCACGTCTGGACGCCCACAGCGCCCCGCCGCTCAGCTCAGCGCGCACTCGCTCGTGCGGCCCACGCAGCGCACTCGCCCCTACACACTTGCAGACGTGCAGCCGAACAGCCAGCGGAGCACACCTCCCTCAACTGTCAGCTGGACCCGCCAGCAGCCAAAACTGATCGGCAAAAAATGGCAACGCTCCAGCGCTCCTACCTCTACAATGGGTCCCACGTTGGGTGGTTGTCTCCCATGCGCTCCCTCTGGTTGCCCCCACGCACGGACGCACATTGGAACATATACATGCCCGTCCCACTGCTCGTCACGCCCTGCTTGCCCTGCGGTTGCTTGCCTATGCCCTGCTGCTTCTCATCTATGCCCTGACGCTCGCTCGTGCCATGCTGCACGCTTGCATCTGCTCACCTAGCGCCCCCTGTGCTTGCCCGCCCTGTGGGGATCGCTGGCGTCTCATGAAACACTTGCAACATGGAGGTCTTGTTGCAAGATACGTCTAAAACAGATGAAACTTTTAAAATATGTGTGTAGCCACCGCAACATATGCAACATTCAAAACACTTGCAATGTATGTTTGAAAACATCTGAAACATGCTTTTGAAAACACTTGAAAACCTTTGTAAACATACGCAACATCCAGATGAAATACATGCAACATATATTTGAAACATATGCAACATCCAAATAAACACATTTGCAACATACATCCAAAAACACAGATGAAACATTGGTAATGAACCTTTGCAATATACGTGTATAACTATTGCAACATATGCAACAACCCGATTTACTTTTGCAACATCCATCTGAAACACTTGCAACATACCTCTAAAAACATCTAAAACACTTGAAACATACATTTGCAACATGTGCTTTCAGCAAAACCTGGCAGCCGGGCGGGAGGAGCACTACACTACAGGATCCGCCTGTGCGGTCATGGTGAAGGAGGAGGATATATGACAGTGAGCGGGCAGCCCCCGGTGAGCGGCGACGCTGCGCCCTCAGCAATAGGGGCGCACGCGGTGCCCCTGACGAGCGCGGTGCACACAGTGGAGATGACAACAGTAGTCGGGTGGGTGCGACCTCACGCGGCGAGGCAGCAGCGGCTGTGCCGGTGTGAGGGTGCATGCCGCAACGGTGGAGAGAGAGGCCGGCGGGAGGCGCGGTGGAGAGGAAGGCGTGCGGGAGGCGTGGCGGAGTGCAGTCGCAAAGCGCAATCACGGTGATGCATGAGTTTTTTTTTTAATCTACGGCAACTGTGGAAGGGAGCGGATACGATAGATAGCCTTTTGGACTTTGGATCCACCTACAGGGGGCGTCCAGAACAGAGCCACAAACGGACGTCTGATTCGTAGCATTACCATTTGTTTATTGGAATTGATTCGTAGCATTAACGGTCAGATCGAGTCCTGGTACCGCGCGCTCCCAAGGCTGGATAACGAGCCGAGCTGGCTCGGCTCGGCTCGTCTCGTTCTGGTTCATTAGGATAACGAGCTAGCTCGGCTCAGCTCATTATCTTAACGAGCCAGAAAGCCAGCTCGGCTCGGCTCGTTATGAGCTCGAGCTGGGTTTGTTAGGCTCGCGAGCCAGGTATAAAAAATACATAAAATATAATATTTGCATTTATCTAAAGCTTAAAAATATTAATAATATAAAAATAATATATTCAATAACCTTAAATCGAATAAAATATTCATATGAGCTAACATATCATCCATTTGTGAAGCGCAAGACATGAAGTAATACAAAACTAATATAAGTTATAATGACTTTTTCCCTAAAACTACGGCTCGTTTGGCTCGCGAGCGGCTCACGAGCCGGCTTGAGTTGGCTCGTTATAGCTAACGAGCTAAAATCCTAGCTCGGCTCGGCTCGTTATCATAACGAGCCGAGCCGAGCTGAGCCGAGCCAGCCACGAGCCGAGCGAGCTAAAGAGCTTCGAGTTTTTCGTCCAGCCTTACGCGCTCCTAAGCTCCTAGCTCGGATCGGAGGCGAGATCGGCAGATCGCAAGCCGGCCGGCCAGCGAACATCCGTCGCCCCCGCCAGGCATAGATCTCATGCATGGCGTCAAGCGTGCGGGTCATCAATCACCCTCGACGATCGACGCACTACGGAAGCTCGTCGCTTTGTCGAGTGCCTATTACACTCAGTAAAGGCTTTGCCGAGTGTAGGCCTGAATACACTCGGCAAAGCCTTTGCCGAGTGTAACACTCGACATAGGGCACTCCGATAAAAACCTGTCGGCAAAGCCGTCTTTGCCGAGTGTCTTTTATTGGGCACTCGGCAAAGCCTTTGCCGAGTGCCCGCGTGAAATGAAAAAATGTGAAAAAAAACTGAAAAAAAAAATTTAATCGAGGGAGGGGCCCACTGGTCAGCGTCTGCCCATCTCCGTCGCAAGTCGCGGCATTTTTCGCGCAAAATTCGTGGCTACGCGGTCGGCGCATTTGAACTCGTGACCTCTCCCTCACGCAATACCTCCTCTACCACCCGCACTACACACTCACATGTGTCTATATGTCGTTTCAGTTACTCAAATATTATACTAAACCAAGTGAAAATTGATTGTTTGAGGCCCTAAACGAATTCAAATCAAAAGGTTGTCAACTACAAAGTTTCATAACTTTTTGAGCTCTACATTTTTTATATAGAAAGTTTCTCCATCCGAGGTTGTTTGAAAAATTTGAATTTTAAAATTTTGAATTTCAAACGTAGTTTTGCATGACAAGATGAATTCAAATAAAAAAGTGATCTGCTACAACGTTTCATAACTTTTTGAGATCTACAAACTTTATTTAGGAAGTTTTTCTGTCCGAGGTCTTTTAAAAAAAATTGAATTTTAAAATTTTGAATTTCAAACGTAGTTTTGCATAACAGGATGAATTCAAATTAAAAAGTGGTCAACTACAATGTTTCATAACCTTTTGAGATCTACAAACTTCATTTAGGAAGTTTTTTCATCCAAGATTGTAGTGCTAATATTGTTCACAAATCTTATATATCTCTCTTATAGTTTCATGAAACTACATGAGAGACATAGATTTTATGAACAATGTAATTATCACTTTGTCGAATGAAGAAATGACCAATATAAAGTTTGTAGATCTTGAGAAGTTATGAAACTTTGTAGTTGAAAACTTTTTTATTTGAATTCGTTTAGGGCACCAAAACGTGGTTTGAAAAATTGCTTTGCCGAGTGAAAAAACATTCGGCAAAGACCTTCTTTGCCGAGTGTTTTTTTATACTCGGCAAAAAAGATTTCTTTGCCAAGTGTTTTTTATTTGACACTCGGCAAAGCTTTCTTTGCTAAGTGCAGAGGCTTTGCCGAGTGTTTTTTATTTGGCACTTGACAAAGTCTTCTTTGCCGAGTGCCTGAAAAAAACACTCGTAAAGCTTCCGGCACTCAACAAAGAAGCGGATTCCGGTAGTGACGACCTCCATGCACATGCACCCGGCCCACACCACGCGCCGGGCTTGGAGACGACGATGACCTCCGATCCATGTGGCAGTGGCAAGTGGCAGCTGCAGTGTTGGAAGCTAGCAGTCGTCGTGTTGTTTGGGCTCGTTTGCTTGACTTCCCGGGAGGGAGACCAAGACTTGACTCGCGTTTGGATCGTTGCTACTTGCTAGCTGACGAGGTAGGCAATGGCCTACCACAACGATCGAGCATCACGACAGAGGACGAGACGACTATCGACAAGTCACTGCATTCAATTTGGACCCCAGCTCGCATGCGGATGCCCAAGCTACGTTTGTTTTTGCATGGAACACAGTGGACTAGCTAGATCTAAGTGCAAAACCTAGAAATATGCATGGTACTAATGCCGACTCTTTTAAAATGAGTTTTTTTAGGAATGATGACACTAGCTAAATGGGTTACCAAACATATCAAATATAATGGGGTGATGACATGTGGTGATATTTCTAAGCTAGTGGTGTTGTTATGTCACCGGCCTCTAGACAAATAGATATTTCTAGTGACGGCAGTTGACCGGCCATGTCACCAGATATTCTAGTAATGAAAGGCATCTTACCAAATACCATGGGACCTACATACTGCACTGGCGACAGGAATTTTATTTTTTTTAGAAAGGATGGCAAAAGTTTTTTCGCGATTTATATTAAACAAAGAAAGAAGAGTAAGTGTCTGTCCAGATTTTTTTTAATAGAAACTAGGCCCAAAAACTATACAACTGAGGAGTGCCCCACTCATTTTGCACAACTTCAGTACAACGACAGGATAATTATCAAACTCACGCCACTAATTGCTCCAACTTGGTCGAAATGACCCAACTAAACAACTCAACTTGGTCGAAAAAACGACACAACTAATTTGACCATGCCAATGTTGTATACAGGCGCCTTCACTGAAAATTGTTTCCATACTAGTATAAACCATCCATCACTTCTGGCTTTTGAATCACTTCATTAATCTAAAGGCTACTTTTAGATCCTATAGTCTAAAGTTTAGCTACAAAATTTTAGACTACTTTATTTTTTTAAGACTCCAACAAGGGGCCTAAAGTGTTGTCTAGAGTTTGTCCAATCTCATAAAAACATCATACTATAAAAATGAGCTAAAGTGGTCTAAAATTTTAGTCCTAGACTTTAACCAACTAAACTTTACTAGACAATCCAAACTGGCCCTAAGCCTATCACCCTGGCCCTATTCTTCCTAATTAAGGAGCAAGGGCAACCTGTTGTACTATGGAACTGCATGCCAGTATGTGCCTCAAGTAAACCCTATATATGTGTTTAGAGGCGACTCGGTTTGGAGGACACTGTAGAGGCGGCTCAATCAGTAAAAGGCACCCCATTGCTACAAATTGAATTTGTAGTAGTGGACTGTGGGCATGATTTTTCAACCTGAAAAGACCTAGCCTTTTTTTTTTGGCATGGCTTAGATCGAGAAATGCTTTAGGGTCTAATCTAAAGCTTCAAAATTGGAACTTGGGATTGGCAAATTTTAATTGACATATTTATACTACTGATAGATACACACCCACTATTGAATGGAACTAATGGCGATTAATGAGCTTCTAATGATGTGAGTTTACTGTGATTGATATGCCATCTGTCGTGATCTTTCCACAAGTGGAATGTGGTGACTCTTTTATAGTTCCTCAATTTTAAATTATAGGACGTTTTGGCTTTTCTAGATATACATAGCTTTTGCTATGTATTTAGATATATACAGTATGTCTAGATGCATAGCAAAAGCCATCTAGAAAAGCCAAAACGTCTTAGAGTTTGGAATAGAGGGACTAAAAGCTTAATAGCTACCATAACCACCAAAACAAGAAACCAACACAGAAATGCATTTTTAGATGTGCTTGAGCCTGTGTGTTTCATTAAAATTAAGAGGAAGAGCAACCATTACAACAACAAAGGAACAAAGGCACCAAGTAGCCTATGGCACACAAAGACCATGACATCAAGAAAAAGAAGGCAACAATTAACAAACAGAAATAGCAAGCACAATGATGTGGAGGTCCACTAAGCATGGAGCTCAACTGAAGAAAACCAAACAAGACGAGCCTCATAGTGAATCTAAGGGTGGAAACCCATGGCTAGCCCGCACTGTACCGCGCGCAAGCAAACTTGATAGGGGCAAAACTACCTTACCGCGAGCACCTTTACGGCTTTACCTTGCCAATTTTTTTCTAGAACTTAGCACATCCTTTAGCTAGCATGTCAACTGGTGAGTGTAGTGTTAACTGCAAATTGGAGATCGCTGAACGTCGATCCATTCGGTCAGTCGCGCTCTTCCGGATCCTCTGGCACCATCAAAAATTGGAATTGCTCCTCTCCTCGCTTGCCTCTGCCCTGTGGTGCCATGCAATTGCCATTCACTCACATGGGAAGATCCATATCATCCCTTGTCAGTGCCGTTGCACCCAGGCCCAAGCCAAAAATGAATTACCACCCTTCAACTTTTCATCATATATATATATATATATATATATATATATATATATATATATATATATATATATATATATATATATATATATATATATATATATATATATATATATAGTATCGTACCCCTCTATTTTACTCTAGCTCACTCTAGCTCTGCCCGTAATCTGCTCAATCGGTCGACAACTGCCTGATCATGCCCGCGTAATCAGTCATTGTTGATCGCTAATTGTATGGTAGCATGCTCTATCATTGGTTTGCTTATTTATTTGCTTAGCATATTCTCACATGGTGTCATGATCATATTACAAACGAAAAAAAAAATTCTAGCCTTAGTCCCATGGTGTCATGTTCATCAAGAGTCCACAAAACTATAGGGCCGGACCGTGACCTTGACCTTGGAAATGATTAGAAGTATCATGACATGAGCGCGTGCGTATATGTTGATTGATTGTTGAGCACCAACAGCCGCATTCTAGTAACAAATACTCTATCCGTTCCAAATTATAAGTCATTTTGACTTTTTTGATATATCCATTTTGTTATATATCTACTATCTAGGTATGAGTACTAACGAAATATTAAAAGGAGGAGTTGGCACCGTTACGTTGCCGCCATCTGGAGAGTCGAAAGCTGATTGGATGGGAAGGAGAAAATTTCATGCATGATTGCATCGGCCAAATGACCTAGCTACTCCATGACTCCATCAGCTCAACATCGACAACTTGCGTACGTCATGAGGTGTAAACCTTGCATACGTGCTTATTATCTCGCTATATATATTCAGAGAGAGGAAGATTCAAGAACAATGACACGGACAGACTTGTTCATATGCATATGTTTACATGCGGCAAAGTTCAAGATGACTACATACATACAAGATATATACTGATTGATCCAAATTAACTTGATTATTCAATGACGTTAAAGTGGCCTGGAAGAAGACAGCAATACCTGCTCTTTCTTTACGGACACTTGCTTTTGATTTCCTCAAATCAACTTTACATAAGACGAAGCGTTGCTGTTATTACGAAGACTTGGCTACGAAGAGGTGCTAGGCTTGATATTTATATCATCAGCATAGTTCCAAAAAGCACCGCTTAGGGGCCGCTTAAGTGCGCTGAAGCGCTAAGCGGGAGGCTGCCGCTTTGTACGCTTCGGAGCTTAACCGGACGCTTTGTATGCTTAAGCCCGGTTAAGCTCTAAGCGGCGGATCATTGCTCGCTTAGCGCTTAGCGCTTTTTTGAACTTTGATCATCAGTCAATGAGTATGAAATTTTTATTACAGTTTAAGCATAAAATAATTAGCCCACCATAAAATTTTCACCACAATTGGACTATAGAAACTACAGCTATGAATTATTCCAATTAATTACAGAAAAACATAGATCTAAAGCTACAACAAAAACTTTATACTAAAGCATACCATATTATATGTCTACTGTGTAGATCTACTCATGTGGAGTCTAATAAAATTGAATTTTGCATTTTTATGATTTTTTTGATTTACTATGATTTTTCAAAAATTCAGCCGAAATAAATAAAAAAGAAAAAGACAAAAACGCCTTCAAAACTGCTTATAACAGGACCAGGGAGGTAAGATGAACGGCTTTAAAAGTTGAGGGAGATGTTTTGCCCGGTTTTAAAGTTTAGGGAGGAAAAGCGGACTTTCGCGAAAATGAGGGAGGTAATGTGGATTTTTTCCTTTTCAGTTTGAGCCCAGCGTGTTGCAACGTCCTCGAAAGTTTTCAGTTTGGGCCAGCGCAGAGCCCACACATGCATCAGTCGTGAACAACGCGCAGCAGCTCGATCAGGTGATACATACAAATGCGCCGTTCATGCTGGTTACTTGATCCCGCCAGGCCAATTGAATGAATTTGCAGCTCAATGCATGTGGGCCTCGCCCTTCCCGCCGCCCTGTCTCGTCCTGCTTCGCGCTCAACAAATACACTCATTTTGCTCAAAAAGAAAAAAAACACAAAACAAATACTCATGGCCAGCGACCAGCGTTGGCAACATGCTAGACAGCCCCGGCCGGTCCTAATTTGTACTACTCCAAAACTGCACAAAAGGAGACATCACAGTCACTGACACGGAATTAAGATATTGAGACGGGTCTTCTTGGTACGCGTCCTACCGTCCGTAATATATGATTTGAGGAGTTGTCACCCATAGCTAGCGGACAAAACTTATGTCAAGAGGACGTGTCTGATGACGAGGGCAGCTATTAGAGACGTGTTTCAATAAATGTGCCTGATGTAAAGAACTCATATCCGAAAAAAATTAACAAGTCTAATGCACAAAAATGTCTTCATGGAAGAATTTAAAATCAGTTTGCTTCCTGTTTGTCGCAAGCTAATTCCTCTTTCAAATTACACAAGAATATAGCTATTGGGGAAACCGCATGCCCCTTGGATCGAACACCCTAACAAATAGCCAAAACATCGTGCATTGTTCGTCTGTATGCGCAGGTTCCTCTCGAGGCTCTGACATTTGGAGCTAGAAATCGTGAAGGTCCCGTCAAAAGAGGCAAATACCTCGAAAGCCCTTGGAAGACGAGTGAGGACAACGTGGGTCGACATCGTCCGTTGTTGGGAGAATCTTAGAGCCAAGGCATCACGAAGGGCCGAAACTTCAGGATGGTGCACGAGGTGTGGGCCGGCCTATGAGGGCCCAATTAGAAAGACGGATCATTGCTTGTATAAACCCAATTGTAACCCAGTGGGAGTGGGGGTCATATAGGTAGGATGCTAAAATATACTATAGCACGTAATAGCAGGTAAAGGGTAAGTTTGCTGCTGCAAAGTAGCCTTTGGTCTCTCTATATTATATAATAATATAATAAAGGGGGAGCGTTGTAACGTCGACAAGGGGAGAAAATTCTTGCTAAAGACTCGTTACCTTTCCTCTGACTGTCATTCCTGTCCACGAAAATAGGGCTTGCTTTACAACGTACAATAGCCTTGCTGGTAATGCTGGGATAAGAGAGAAATTGAAGCCCTGAGGAGGTGCTCCTTTGCAACAACCTATAGGTAGGACAACAAAATATATTTATTTATGATGCCCACCTATTGGTATGTATGCACGTTCCCAATATAATAATGGCTATCGTTGTGACATATATCTCCATCTCACGTAAACACCGTATACGCGCGTCAGTTCCATCGCACGTACGCTGATCGCCTGTGTTCCTACGATTTTCAATCAGGGAGAGAAAGGTTCTTAGCAAGAACAATCATGACGCTATTAATTTAAATTTTAAAGCTCAACTATAAGTCCATAACTGCAATGTCGACATGGAACACTAACAAAGTTTATTCAGACGTGTATTGACAGAGTATTCGAAATGATCGAGACGCCTGCTATTTTTTTATTAAGACTTGCTTTTTTTCATTAAGGTCAAGTGCTAGTTAAGGAACACTTGTTTTTTTTTCATTTGCTACTTACAACAAAGATCAACACGGGAAGCCGGAAGACTTGGTTGAGGTCAATTGGACGTATAGTGGCGCGCTGTTTTCATGTTCAAACCACACAGCCCGGCCCATGGACGATAGAAATGGGCTGTGACGGACCTACTTGATCCAGCCCAACTGAATTGCACGGTCACCACGTCCAAAGAGGTCCTCCTCGTTGGACGACGCAAGGTGGAGGCGAACAAGGCTATATTGCCACGGGGCAGGCGCGCATAGGCCTCATGCAGCGCAATTCATGAAGATAAGTTTTCAAATCATGCGAAATATCAATACTCCTTACTTGACGACAAGTTTCAGCACGGTAAGCTCCGTGTGCCGCCCCGCCCAGCCGCCCAGCGGCGGTGCTCCACCGCTGCAGCCTGCAGGTAGGCGCCTCGAGACCCCCGCCCCGCTGCCGCGGTGCGCACGCCGCCTCGCCTCGCCGCTGCAGGGCGCCGGGCCGCCGCCCGCCGCCAGCCGGATCTCCAGAGCCTCCCGGCGGATCTCCGAGCTCCAGGACGCCGGATCTCCAGGGGCTCCCACCGTTCGCCTGGAGCACGCCTCCCTCCAGACCCTGGCCGGCCTCCTCCAAGCTGCCAAGGGGAGCACGCTTCCACCAAGACGCCGTAGCTCTTCTGGTTGTTGCAGAACACCAGGATGGGGATCCCACCTCCGCATCGATCTCATCACCCTAGCCCCTGACGGGGCCCTCCCCGCCGCCGCCGGCGGCCTCCACGGCGCCGGCGCCCTCCTCCCCCTCCCTTACCCCACCTCTGCCTCCTCCCCCACCAAAAGTTGGCCGTCCTCCATGCGCCCGCGTCTCCCCGAGCTCGCGCTCGCCGGATTTGGCGAGATCCGCCGCGCCGGCTTCCGCGGCTGCTTCCCCTCCCTCCACCGCTTCCTCCCCGCGTGCTCCGGCTTCCCCGCGCGCTCCGACCTCCCCTCCACCGCGGATCGAGGCTGCCGCCGCCGCGGCTTCCCTGCTCGCTGATGGCGGCTCCGCACGCCCCGGCCTCCAGCCCGAGGGGGATGTGGACGCTGCCACGGTCGTGGTCGCGCCGGTGAATGCCGCCGTCGCCCCAACCCCGCTGCCGGCCGAGCCCGATGTTGCCGCTGCCGTCCACGACACGTCGCCACGGCCACCGGGCGCTGCCACTACGGTCGAGGGGACCCAACCCGGCGCTTGGCCCCCTCCGTTGTTGGGGCTGGATACCTGGAATGCCGTGGAGTCGTCTGGGGGCCTCGGAACAACGTCGCTGGGTGCCCTAGTCTCCTCGCTATCACCGGCTGCGGCGCCGTTCTTCCCCGGTTGCTCAGGCGGGCGATCAAAGAGCCGGCGGTGGGCGGACGTGGACGGCGAGGAGTCTGTGGACGACTCCCCGATTTGTCCAGAGACTGCTCGTCGTCCGACTATGTCGGCCCCCACGTCCCCCGTGCGCCCCCTGGCTCGCTCATACCTAGAGGCCGCTCTTCGCCCGGCAGGGCCGACCGCTGTGCCCCTGTGCGTGGCCAGGTTGTTCTGTGGCGCAGCAGCGTGGGTACCGGGCAGAGGCCTGCACGTGGACGACGGCGGCGCAACCGGCCGCAGGCTCAGCTTGTGCACGGCCTCCCAGCCCGGCCGGTGGAGGGTCGGGTACCTGCCCGTCAACGCCTAGGCGCGCAGAGGCGGGTCTCTGCACCAGACGACGACGGTTGGTGCGAGGTTCTGCCCCGGCAGGGGGATCATGCCTCTGGCCTAGTCGAGCTTCGCCACGGCCCTAGCTCGCGCACGCAAGCTCGGAGGATCCCCGAACATTTCCGCGACAGATGCTTCCGCTGCCTCTCCCTCTCGCACCGCGTGGCGAGTTGTCGTCTACCTCAGCGTTGTCTGCGCTGCCGCGGTCTCGGCCACCTCGCCAAGGACTGTACTCAGTCCAAGGCGATGCCGAGCGGTGGGGGCCGTCCACGCCACAATAGTGGTGGCCACCAACCGCCCCCCCCTGGGCGCTCCCCTCGGTGGTCCACCGACCCCAGATGGGACCGCGACGGGGGTCGTGGGAGGCGCCCACGGCACCCGCCGTCGCCGGTGACGACGCCGGCGCCGCGGTGGTAGGTCGGCGGTGGTGGCTGAGCCCGCCGACTCCACCGTTGATGCCACTGCCTCGGGTACCTCGCTCCGCTTCCTTGAGCCGGACCCTTTGGCGGAGGCGCTCTTCGAGCGCGCAGATCCCCCTACTCTGCTCGCCTCGATCGATCCGATGCTGGATGAGCTTGCCGCCCTGCTCGTCACCCGACCTGTGGCTGCACAAGCTACCGGCGACCTGTCTCAGGAGGATCAAGCTTCGGCGCCTGGGCACCCATCTACTCTGCCTGCGGCCCCTCTAGTGGCTAAGGCTAGGTTGGTGGACGCTCGTTCGCCATCACCGATGGTTCACCTCAACTTTGCGGATGCTGAGGTGTCGGGGGTGGAGGCTGAGGCCCCCTCGTCGCACATCAACGACACAAGTCGGCTTGACATCGAGGCTGGCGACGCGGCTCTTACCGTGTCGGAGGCGGCCTTGGCAGTGGATCTCTGCCTTTCAAGCCCGGACGTATGCGGCTCGGGCGAAACATCCTCGGCGGCGGTATTGGCAGGGAGTTCCCCTCCAGCCATGCCGGCTGTTGCTGCGGCCGCGTTGTCGATTGAGGAGAGTTCGGAGGAGCGGCTCTGTCTTCCTTTGCAGACGCCCCTCATCCAAGGGCCGCCGAGGTTGCGCAGATCTCGAACGCCGGCTCCAGTTGCGTCGTTGCGGCGCAGTGTGCGCATTGCTGCCCAACCGCGCGAGGCAGACACTACCAAACAGACTCAGCGTGTTCTCATGAACAAGCTAGGATTGGAGGCTCCGTCCCCCAATGTTGGCTCCGACACTGTGAGCAAGTATAAGGCTGTCTTCCGGGAGCCGCTTTCAGACTCCACCCATGACGCGCTACAGCTTCTTCTTGGTGGAGAGTTCGACCCAGTGGCCATGGAGCTGAACATGATCGGGTTGGACGACGAGGACAACTAGCCCATCGGCACCAGCACCTTTGTCGTTTTAGTTTTATGTAATTACAACCTCGTGCGAGTGTTGTAAGGGTGTAGAGTACAATTTTCGGTAATCTTCAGATTACCGTAAGTTCGGTTTGTATTGAACAAAACTCCTTTATTCTGCTTAATGAAATACGTGCTACAGCACGTTCTCGAAAAAAAAAATACTCCTTACTTTTCGTGTTCACAGATGAATGAATGGGTATAGCTAATTAACAAAGACGCACAATCCTTTTGTTAAACATTAACCAAACGGCGATATATACATACGGCCGTGATATAAACCCCACACAACACAACAAAGCAAATGAGTCAAGCCTAATTTTTGAGATTATAAACAATATAAATAGTTCATCTACAGTACTCACGAATGAATGAGTATAGCCAATAAAGACCTTAGACTAAACAAACCAAACTTGTGCAATACCCGATCTACTTTTCGGCAGGGGTAGGGGCAGGCGGATGGAGCATGGCTGCGACGGGAGGTGTGAGTCCGGGAGCGAGCTAGTGAGCGCCTAGCGCGTCGAACTCGCCGTGCACGGCGCGGGTGAGGACGGGGTCCGTCTAGCGAGCAGAGCGAGCGGACGACACGGGCGGGGACGGCGTGGGCGATGCGGGGTCCGTCCAGACGGCCCTATAAAGAGCGTTTTCAACACAAGGGATATAAACCCTGCACAACACAACTAACTCCACTAATCAACGACAAAATAGCAATGTGATCAGACGATCCATGATTTTCTTTTCATTTTTTTAAAAAAATGTTTCCACAACTTTTTATTTTTTTAGAAGTTGTAAAGTTATACTCACAATTTTTATATATAACATTTTATAGAACAAAACTTATTCCCATAATTTTATCATGTTATTTAAGATAGGTCTTTACGTAATTTTTTAGACAACTTTTTTACATGACCTTTATAACCCAATTTTTGTCCATAACTATTAACAAACAAGTTTATAGTAACAATCCGTCAATATAAAATTTTCTAGCATAATTTTTGTGTAATAAATTTTATGAATAACATAACTTATACACATAACTTTTTGGTATCTACGACTTTTTTTACATAACTTGTTTCAGACAGACTTCTTAAACTAAAAATATTGTTCATAGTACATAGAAGAAAATTGATAGGTTAATATGAAAAAGAAAAAGAAAAAGAAAAAGAAAAAGAGGAAAAAGGATATTTGCGTGGACGCGGATAACGACCGTCGTTCACTCCAAACCCCGCATAGCGTTGCAGAGGGAAAAAAATGAAAAATAGAAAACGGGCCCTACTGTGGCGTGTGGGTTGGGGAACCATGTGCCACACCGAGACCCGACGTGCGCGCATTCGCTATCGGCCAACGATCAGTAATCTGGATTTGCGCAACACAACAAAGCAAAAGTGTCAAGCCTGGGGTAGTACCGCAAGCAACCCCTTGTCAAGGTCGCAGGCAGAAACACAGCCGCCGCCGCCCTTTCCACAGGAATGCCTCGGTGCCCCTCCTCTCCACCATCCAGCGACCTCGCCACAGGCTAAAGGAGTAGAGACACGATCCCTCCATTGTATTTAGTTTCTTTCACCCTGTTCGTTTGAGCTATTCAGCGGAATCAGCAGCCATCCAGCAGTGTTTTTCTCTCACAACAAACCAGCGAACAGTACTTTCAGCCACAATAAACCAGCGAAACGAACAGGCTGTTTGATCCTTATTTTCTAGGATTTGGTTTTTGCCATCATCGATGAGGTGGTAGCCACGGTGACACACTGGAATAAGGTCTGTCTGGCCACTCCCTACCTCATAGACGTTCAATCCGGCGTTGATGAATGGCCTGTGAGAATTTGGACTGTCAGATCTGTTTGTTCTTTTCAGATCTTGGTGGTAGTTGGTGTGTTTATCAAGGAATTAGTTAGATGACTTTCTTTACAACAATTTCAACTTCTTCTTTTGGTTTGTTCGATGGACTGCGTTAAGCCGCGACGGGTCGCGCAAACATTGAGAGCGCGACCCTCCGACCGCGTGCCCCAGCGTTTGGACAAAGTGATTACGGCTGATGCTCCACCACTCACTTGCACGTTTTTCGAAAAAATAACATTTTTAAAAAAATCTATAACTTTTGAACGGTGTATCCGTTTTCAATTCCATTTGCACTAGTATGTTCTACGTGACGAGGCAAATAAAACTAGACCTTGCTTGACTATGTTTCGAAGAAGTTTTAATTTAGTAGCAATATATGTGTAAAATGTGCTAGGAGATTTATGAAAGAAGTTGCTACCATATAATACTAAACTTGAAACTATAAAAAAAAACTAAAGTTTTTAAATGGAATGAACATCGATTGTTATCATGGGGATATAATAAATTTGTTATATAGTATTTACATAAAGCGACTAACCCCTAAAGAAAGTAAAGGACCAAAACAAGACAAGTTGTAATTTGGAGGAGTAAATTATTAAAATAAACATTATATAAGCTGCCAAGGGCAAGTTCTTATAAAAAACACATTACAAAAAAAGGCAGGAAACATGAATCGCTGCCAACCGGGCATTTATTAAAGTATGAGGGTAGCGATACAAAACAAGACAAGCTGCAACCTCGGCGCAAATTATTAGAACAAGCATTGCATAATTTACCAACTAGAGGGAGAAATTATTATAAAACCTACTATATAAGCCGAGAAACATGACTAGCTAAAAATTGGAGGGACATTTATTAAAAAGATAAAAGTAGCAACCCAAAATAAGATAACTGCACCCTGAGGAGCAAATTATTAGAAGAAGCATTGCATAAGGTGCCAACTTAGAGGATAAGTTATTATACAACTAATATGTAGGATTTAGGAATACATTCGAACCTAAAAGAGTGTCTGTGAAATGAAATTAAAAACATTAAAAAAATATGACTGAAAATTGAAACTAAAAACAACTGAAAAGAAAAACTTGACTGAAAATTGAAACTGGGGGGCAAATTCTTTTGTGGCAAATTATGTGTGCAATTGCTACCCTTTTGTAACAAATTATATATTGTAGGTGAGGCAACTAATATGCAGGATTTAGAAAGACATTGGAACCTAAAAAGATGATTGAAATGGGAAACTAAAAAATAAAAAAAACTTGACTGAAAAATGAAACTAAAAAACTGAAAATAAAAACAATTTAAAAACCTAATAAAACTGAAACTAAATGAAACAATGAAAAAAATAGAAATGAAACAAAAAACTTTTTTTATTTTCATTTCGCTCCGCTGGTTACACAAGGGTACTGCTGCGTGGCGTACAGCACAGTACAGCATCTTGTCAGGCGATCCAACGACTGGCTCGTGACGCTGTCGAGCTTTTGCTCAGCACGCCGTGCCAGACCGGAAGCCTTGCTCCTCCTTCCTCGAGTCTCCCTAGAGCCAATGGGCCTCGAGTCAACTAGGTCCTTGTGTCGGGCCACAGGCCAGGGGACTCGCGCGGACGCGAACGCACAGCGCAGACTGGGAGTTGCACGCTCCAACAGTAGCGCGACCGTACGCGCGATAACTTTTGCGTTGTTCGATTACATGTTCTTGCATATGTTTGTAAGCATGTATTCCTCAGAGCAGACGGTTTCTCTGGCCGGTGTTTTTTCAATGAGTACTTTTTTTTTCAGGAACATGCGCTGCACGTATTTTATTAAGAGAAGCCAGAAGTTTTAGTACACACCCCACGGTGCCACACGGTGAGATGCCATGAAGACCGTTGGGAAGACACGAACACAAATCACCGCGTAGCGGTGGGAATCACATGTAGTACTAAGTAGAAACTGATTTTGCGACGCAGAAGCTGAAGCTGCTCCTGATCCTATACGTGGTGCGCCTCGCGGACAGCTGCCAGGCTGGAGAAGCCAGCGGCTGCCCAAGTGTCCGCCTCCTCTACGATGGCCCTACACAGCTGCGACACGGTCCTGTGAGCGCCGTCGAAGGTCCGCCGGTTGCGCTCCTTCCACAGGTTCCATGTGGTGAGGAGAACGGCAAAATCGAACGAGCGGCACAGCTCACCAGACAGCCTCCCCCTAGCGTGCTGGCACTAATCAGCGAGTGTCTCAGACTGGCTCGGCGTCAAGGCCTGTCATCCCACTGCGAGGAGGAGCCGGTACCAGACCTGCCGTGCAAACACGCATGAACACAGCAGGTGATCCGTTGTTTCGTCTTCCTGGGCGCATAGACGCGCTCTGTTGTAATCCGTGGCGCCTCCTTCTCTCGGCCGTCCAAAGCCTGCCGTGTAGAGCGACCCAGAAGAAGAACCTCATCTTGGGCGGAGCGTCAACATCCCAAAGATGCTTCACCCCAACAAGCATGGATCTTCCGATGAAGAATGACCTGTACGCCGAGGAGGCCGAGTATGCCCCATCGGCCGTCCACTTCCACACAAACCGATCAGGCACGGCCCGCTGAAGTTGGACGCACTCCAGTTTCTCCCACAGCAGTACGTAGTCGCACAGCACAGGCGCTGTCGGTGCTCCGGAGATGTCTCTGACCCAGGATGTTGGCGAGGGCATCTCGAATAGACCGGTTGCGGCGTCTCCTGGGTATGGCGCCGAGTAGGTGCGGCACGAACGCCGAGATGGGGCCATCTGGTAGCCATGAGTTTGTCCAGAACCTTCCTGAAGCGCCGTCGCCCAGCCGCACAGTGACCGAGGCCTGGAACATCGCCTGGACACACCTCGGTCCTCGACGGCAGGAGGGCCCAAGCCGAGGCGGAGTCCGTTCGGCGCAACCATTCCCTCCTGAGCCTGAGTGCGAACCCAAGCAGCCTTAGGTCCGGGACGCCGAGGCCACCATGCTCCTTAGGAGGCCGAGAGCACATGATGGGCCACGAAATCTTGCATCTGCCGCCACCACTACAAAACAAACACTCGTGTAGCAACGAATAAATAGGAACAGAAGACAAATGCGTTGGCGGGCGTGTACGTAGTTCGCTCACGGAGTCACAGGGCCCGTTACGGAGAGCCCACCTCGAGAGCTCCTCATCCCACGTATAATAACTGTTCACCCTACGCATAATGAATATACAATACCAGATCCGATCTCAGGAAAAATTGCCTAGAGGGCTATTTAGGGTTCATTATTTTGGTGGAGCTGATCTCAAAAATTGCCTAGAGGGCGATTTAGTGTTTATTCTCGTGGTGGAGCCGATCTCAGGAAAAATACGTAGCGAGCGATTTAGGGTTCATTCTCATGGTGGTGGCTCCATCGCTCCAGTACGTAGGGGCAAGAAAGCGGTGGCTTGTGGAACCTCTTGGCATGCAGCGGCGGCGTGCGAAAGATCTTGCCGTTTCCAGGTACCAGCAAATTAATTAATACAATATATGCAGGTCACCAGTTGTTCATCCGCCTCCAACTTGTCTTATACGATCATATTGATGGGGATTTGATTTATTTATATGGTGCACTTGTTCACCCTGCATGTATGTGTTTGATCTCTTTCCGTCTCTTTCAGGTAGGTCCTGTCGGATCTTTGATGTAGTCATACCCGGATCCATTCAACTTCACTTGATCTCCTCTTTGTTCTTTTAATTTTCGTTCATATTTCCTGTTTTTTTCATTAATCAATAAATTTCTAATTTTCCAGTGACGTATAGGTGAAGGCATGGAGGTTTTGGTTCTCACACGGTGCCCTTGCATTGGGATGGATCTACTATCTGTACTTGATGACTTCTTCTGTTGATTCATAATTAAATGGTGTTTTCTCCTAGATGTGAGTCTTCCTGCAGTTGCTGAACTCGTGGAAAGAAGGCACGGTTCTTCTGAACCTTTGCACTCGTGGAAATAAGGAATGGATCTCCAGAACTTTTGCACTGTGTGAATATTTTCCAAATCACTTAATTACAGTAAAGGTAATTTCTGCGTTCTAAGAAAAAATTGAATACATCTCATTTTGTCTACAATATACATGGTTTATAATATATACTTTCTGCAAAGGTTCATGAAAATATAGGGACTAGATGATGCAAGTACTAGCAGACTACTTAACTGAATAGAAAAATGAATTTGTATAGATTTTTTTTTTCCTCAGGTGCATGGACCGGAAAATTCCAGACGCCTGCAAGAGGTGTTGCTTGATCTATTACATCTTTGACAAGTCTATTTTTTATATTAGGTATTCCCTTTTGGCCTCCCATTATTTTAGTACAAGTGCAAATTAGACCTTTACTAGTGATAGTTATTCATTAAGAAGATGACCATGGGCACTATTATGGATCTACTACTTGCTTTGAATTATGTCCTATTTACAATAATTGGGCTAAAATTTTTTTTGAGCATATCTGCTCTATCAATTTCCGCAGGAGGTCCCTGCCCTCTGTGGTGATCGTACCAGGGCATCTTGGACTGAATTTTTTTGCTTTGCAGGCAAATAGGATGAAACTGATTCCAATCTCAACATTAATCATCACGATCAGCTAAGGTAAGAAAACCTTTTCTGCTCAAAAAAAAATTTATATATTCTGAACTTGTAGTTTTGCTTGTGATACTTGGTTTTACTATTAACTATACCTAAGTCTGCTACATTTCATTTCATACTTTTTTTGCGAGAATTTAATTTCATACTTCAACTCACTTTACTTTGGATTACAACCCATAATTGTTGATTTAATGAAGGTATCTCTAGTATGTCCTATATCTGGTTGTATTTTTTATTTATGTTGTAGTCACAAAATGTTTAACATCACTTTTAAATTATTATTGCCAAGCCGTGTGTCATGCAACCTGAAACATAAAACTCATATACTCTATTCTATTCATGTTTCATGGCGGTGGCCCATGTGGTAGGGCACGTCGACAGCTGCTTGCTGGAGGCTGTCGTCTGTGGCGGCAATTTGTGCAGTGGATTGGTAACGGAGGCTAGCATTTGCTGGAGCAGGATGCTGTGCTGGTAGTGCTTTCAACCATAACTATCCCTCGCTACTTTAGATCAAGTTAGATTCTCACACAAGTCACACCTGTGTATATCCAGGATCCGTAGTGCTAGATTAACACAAGTACTGGCTGTTTATTATTTCAGGTTTGTTAATTTTCTATCTGATAACCATTCTTGTCGGTCTAGATAAAAAATTCTGGATGGTTTCTTTTTTTATCATGTTGCATCTTATCAGTTGCCTGGCACCTAGACAATTAGTATTGTTGCAGATTATCTAGTCACGTCACTTTGGACTAATATGGTGAGATGACATGCCAATTTAATGAGGTAGGACCTATCTAAATTTTTATATGGGCACCATAAAATTTAGTTTTATATTTGTGCTGTTGTAGTGATTTGAGCTCCTATCTTAAATTTGTGTTGAATTAAAGTAATCCAACATTTATCTGTAGGTTGAGAAGATAAATGGATGATCACATCAGCGGAACGCTAGACTAAATAGAAGGAAGGAGAAAGGAGGGCTGGCATTCTAAGAGGGATCATTTATGTTTTATATTTGACTCCCATAGGAATTTGTACTCTGAACAAAAATTGTGTCATGAATTATGTAGATGATTTTCATTGTAATGAAATAAATTCTTTATATTATATGGCTGAGTGTGCTTATTTTTTGTCGGATGGTCTTGCATTTTACATTAAATTAATTGTACTAGCATTATCCCTACATTTGTTTTAAAAAATAAATATTTATAATATTAATGACTTAATGGTTTATTCCTTGCAACACATATAAGTGTTGCAACAAAGTAAATCAATAAGTTGCAAAAAACCATAGAAATAGTTTGCCGATGGTTTGTACAAACGCATGTAAACGTTGCCATAACCCGTCATTATGCGTTGCAACTTTGCAACGGTTATTAGTATGTGTTACCAACACATAAATAAGTGTTGCTATAAACCCTTGCAACGCCACTTTAAGCAACGCATATTAGATGCGTTGGTATAGACCTTGCCAACGTATATATGGACTTTTAGCAACATATATTTGCGTTGCAAAAGGGGATGTCATGTTGTAGTGCACTGGCGCTCAAACTGCCCGTCCAGAGGAAGGCCCTGCACCTCTTGTCGATCTCGTTGATTGCCCACACCGAGAGGCAGCACGTGATAGAGATGTGCACCGGAATCTTCGAGAGCGTGGTCTGCGTGAGCGTAGTGCGGCCTACGGCGTTCAGCATGCCAGCCTTCCAAGTAGGTATTCGTGCGGCCACCTTGTCCACTAGGTGTTGCTCGTCGGCTCTCGACAAACGCGATAGCGACAGCGGCCCCCCCAAATAGGTGCACGGGAACTGCTGGATTTGGCAGGGAAAGACCTGATGTACTGCGGCCACCTCATCGTCCGAGCAGCGGATCGGAGTTACCTGGCACTTGTCCAGGTTAGTTTGCAGGCCCGAGGCGCCCGCAAACAGCTGTAAGATCTCACGAATGCAGCGGAAGTCTCGGGTCGTCGGCGCGAGAAAGACGACCAAGTCATCAGTATACACCGATGCACAAAATTTGATGGCGTTCCCGGGCAGTGGGGTGAGCGCACCCCATCGATCCGCCTCTGCTATCATCATGTTTAGTACCTCCATGACAATCACGAATAGCAGTGGTGAGAGGGGATCGCCGTGATGAAGGCCACGAGCGTGGCGAATACGGGGTCCCGGGCGCCCGTTGGTGATCACCTTGGTACTTGCCGTTCTGAGCATGAACGCGATCCACTCCCTCCACTGCTCAGGGAAGCCCGCATGGTCGAGCACCTCGAGGAGGAATGGCCAAGCCACAGACTCGAAGGCCTTCGCCAGATCGACTTTGAGAAGAATGGAGGGGCACCGCTTCGCATTGAGCCATCGGCAGGTTAACTGAACCGCTCTGAAATTCTCATGGATTTGTCGACCGCGTATGAAGGCCGACTGATTGGTGCGCACTAGGCTGTGCATCCTCGGCACGAGGCGCATCGCCAACCCTTTGGAGAACAACTTCCCCACATAGTGGATTAGGCTGATCGGCCTGTAATCCTTGAGCCCCACGGGAACATCTGTCTTCTTGAGCAAAACCATGGACGCTTCGTTCAGCAGGTGAAAGCTCCTGCAGTCGAGGTCCCAAAGCGACTGGAACACCCTCAAGACATCAGCAGCCACTATGCCCCAGGTGGCTTTGAAAAAGCCCGTACTGAACCCATCGGGGCCAGGGGCACGATCAGAGGGCGACTCTCTGACAATCTGCGTAACCTCATCGAGGCCTGGTCGGAGAGGTCCAGACACGGTAGTTGCAGCTGCGATAGGTCAATGGTGTGCTCACGAATGAACGGCTTCCCCAGGATGTCGTAGTAGTAGTCATGCACTAGGACGGACTTGGCATCTTCTTCAGTGAAGAGCTGGCCGTTGTGGTGCACCGCAGCCAGGTAGTTCTTCCGACGACGATGGCAGGCTTGAAGATGGAAGAATCTCGTGCTCGCGTCGCCCTCCTTCAAGAATCTGGACCTTGCCCGCTGGCGCGCCATGTTCCTATTCAGCGACGCCAGACCAAGCGTGCTGGCCTTTAGTTCACGGTGAAGCTCAATCACGCTGTCAGAGAGCAGCCTGTGCTCCTAAGCGATGTCGAGCTCCTGGATGACCACGTGTGCGACCACCAGCTGCAATCTAATGCTCCCCACCTTGGCCGCGTTCTAGCTCTTCAGGGCGCGCGCGACATAGCGTAGCTTGTGATCGAGTGCTCGGCAAGCGTCGGCGTCCGGCAGGTTTGTCGACCACGCGACCGTCACCAAGTCCAGGAACCCCTCCATCTTGGTCCAAAAGCCGTGGAACCTGTACCGTGGAGGTGGACACGGCGCGGTGTCCAGCACCAGGAGCAAGGGCGCGTGGTCCGAGCAGTTGGAGGACAGGGAACTGAGGTGGAAGTTGGGGTGCATGTCAATCCACTCAACCGAGGCGAGGGCGCGATCAAGCCGTTCCATGGTCGGTCGGCTGCGTTCGTTGCTCCAGGTGAAGGATCGGTCGGACAAGTGGATATCCGCCAGTTGCAAGTCGTCGATGACCCTGCGGAAGTCCCTCATGAGGCCCCGGTGTAACCTGCCGTTGCTCTTGTCGGTCGCCTGATAGATTACATTGAAGTCACCACAAATGAGCCATAAACGTTCGTCAGCCACCACTCAATCCCATCCCGGTCCAGCGGTCGGAGCTTCAGCGTCAACGAGAAAGAACGTACAACCGGCTAGGACATGCCTCAAAGATCGCGACGCCAAGCAACAAGCGCTCCACCAGAGGCACCAACCGCAGGGAGACACATGTAGTCAAAGCACGAGCCCGTTAGATCATGGAGCATGAGTACAGTGAAGTTTGCGACTTTGGTCTCCTGCACGCAGAGCACAGAGACTCGGTGCTGGACCACGAACTCTCTAACAACATCACGCCGTGCCCGGCTATTTAGGCCACGGACATTCCATACAAGCAGGTGGCTGGTGCTCATGTTGAAACCACGGTGCGACGAAGAAGAGCAGGCGCTCTTACTGCGATGGCGGCGTCATGCTCAGGTGGCGCAGATGATGAGACCAGCTCCTTGAACGTTTTGCGGAACCTGGTGGCAATGGCATCGTCCGGGGAGCTCCTAGGATTTGATGGTCGTCGAGACCACTTGGAGAGCAGGACACGCCTCGCCTGGCGCTCAGGCACCGGGTCGCGGCATGCTGACTTCGCAGCGAGCCTGGTGCTATGACGCGGGACCGTGATGCGTTGCCGCCGTGGGCGGGGTCTTGCAACCGGCGCAGGGGGTTGTTCAGTGGCTTCCTCAGCCGGTGCCCCGACATCAGCTGGGGCTGGTGTGGAGAGCCCCGGGCTCAGGCTGGGGTTGGCGCCGCACACCACCCCTGGCAAGTTCAGCATCACCCCCTCCTCAGCTGGCGTTGACCCCTCGTCCAGGCCAGCAGGCCCTATGATAGAGCGAGCACCAAACAGTTGTACCCGCTCATGTAGTGCGGCCCCCACGAATCCATGACTCGAGACACGCGGCGTGGCCAGAGGTCGATGGAGTGGGCGAGAGGCCTGTCGGAGTCGCTGCGACACGGCATGGGCGTGCACAGTAGCGCCTCCTCCTCCATTGAATCAACCCCTGCAAACTTGACAGAAGAGTGTGAGCCCATGCCAGTGCCCAGAGCGACGAAGTCCAGCACCTCCTCCATGGCGTCCTCGCCACGCGTCCCGGGCGTGGTGAAAAACCCGGTCAGAGGCACATTGCAGGGCATGGCTATGCATGCAGAATTGACAGGGCAGTGCACTGCACCAACGAGCACTGTTTGCCTCATTTCCCGCGCCCAAAAAGGTGGCCCGTAATCAGGCCCGAGGCTCGGCTCCTCCGGACCGGCGAACCTCGCAGTCCGAGGGTGCGTCCCGCGGCGGCCGCCACCACCAAAGCCCGGATGGAAGCCGTTGTAGTTTCTGTCGTCACTATCTTCGTCGTCGCCGGCGCCATAGAAGTCATCGTCGGAGGTTGGGGGAGGAGTGTGCCAATCCTGAAACTCAACGAGACGGATGTGGACGAGATACCTCAATGCCGGCATGTCATCATGGATGAACTCATGCGGGCGAAGGTAGAGGGGCGACCCACCGTCGTGCTCCTGCTCCGGCTCTGGCACGGCCATAATGACCTCGTCCGGAACCAGGTCGGGGTGCGCGCACTAGGAGGACACAAAGAACTCCAGCTCGTCATCGGGGTCGGCAAGTGCTTCCAGATCCGCTATTTCGACCTTGGCGCCGGTGGACCCCAGGATGGCCTGGGCCACCTCCGATGACCGTGCGTGCACGGGGATGCCCTTCAACCCGGCGAGGATTCAGTGAGTACTAGATCTCGTTGTCAATGGTAAGTAGATTTTACGGTTTTCAAAGCCTTGTATAGCGAGGGTGTTTACAAGTGTCCATTTCCTCCGCTGTCTTTTCAGTGCGTTCTTCAACCTTCAATAGATAATGGACAAAGGAAGAAGATGAACATTTTGATCTCCAATGTACTCTTTTTTTAGAGGTCATTTTGTGTCAAGTTGTCGTTTTATACAAGCTATTGCTTTCCTTGATATATATCATATATGAGACACTCTCTTGAGTGTCTTTCTTTAAAAAAAGAGTCACGACACTTCTCCTATTTTGATTTTTGACTTCGGGACCATGCAATGGATCTAGTAGTTCTAGACCCTAAGCCTTTGATTGATTATTGGAATTAATTGAAGGGTAAAGCATGTGCTCATTATCGGCCCCCTACTCTATGATCCTAACAATCTAACAATCATTCGCTCCGCCAATGTACAGATTACATATTTGCCACTTCTTTAACCCTTGAATTAGAAATCACTATTATAGAAGTGGAAACTGCAAAGTTTCCATTGAAACCAACCTTAGATCATCTCTAACAATACCCTAACCCTAATCTGCCCCCCTACATGTCTGGGTATGGGCTCTCCCTGTTTTTTCTGGGGGGTCTAGTTTCTACTGTCATCTCCAACAATACCCATAAACCTCAGCCCCTGTTCTTTTCTATCTAATTCCACCTTCACAATTCAACCACAAATATTTCAAATACTTAAATTTGAACCACAATCAACTTAACTAATTATTATACACCGCAAACCAAATTAGAATTAAAATTCATATTTAAATCGCACAGCCCAAACATAAGTAAACAAAGTCCAAACACATAGTTCGCTCCACATCATAAACAAAGATCAAAAGATGCATCACCACTAGCTTGACTACCACCATGAGAACCACCAAGTCCACTGTCAATGCCACTAGAGAGCACCTGAAATGTGGCCATCTTTTGTGCCGCTATATGTCCTCTCATTTCCAACACAGTTCCTCTGATTTGGATCTAATGTGTTGACATCACATAACATGATCTTCTACTATTAATCTTATTGTACTCTTTTGATTGACCTTTGCACACAACCATCAAACTACTGAATCGATTATTCATCGCAATCGTCATCTGTAATCAAATACATGTTCATAGCAATCATGAAATACAAAACATGTGAATAAAGATAAAATACAAAGAATGTTGAACCTTTGGTGCATGGGCGGGTAGGTGACACAACCAGGTGGAGCTCGGTCGCATGGAGCACACCAATGGAGGTGCTTGGCTTGGTGGAGCTTAGGATGAGGTGTTTAGCCAAGAGAGCCTCGGTGGGAGGTGCCCAACCTAGGAGGGAGCTCGGCCAGTGGATGGAGGGATTGAGAAGGACCCGGGGCTACTGAATCTAGTCAGTGACTCGCCAGAGAGGAGACTGGGATGATCAGCCCTTTTGTTCTAGTGCCTAAATGCTCGAGATAAATGAGTAAGAGGCCAACCGGTGGGGGGAAGGGGTCGAGAAGGACCTAGGGCTACCGGATGTGGCCCATGGAACGCCAGCGAGGAGCCTAGGATGACTAGAGCTCAGGCAATTGTCGTCAGGTAGGGCCCTTCGCTTCTAGCACCGATGAGCATGAGATTGGCGAGGACTAGTGCACTAGTAGAGGGACAAGCACTAGTCCCGGTTCCCAACCCCCCTATAGTCCCGGTTTTGGGAAGGGATTACACAGTCGGGACTAAAAGTCTTGGCTTTTAGTCCCGATTCCTACAAATAGGACTAAAGGTGTTTATTGGGTAAAAAAAGGTGCATCTGTGGAGATTCGAACTCAAGACCTTTCACTTTAGCCCTTGTGTGGGCTACCATCTCAAATCCCACCACATATCTAACATAGACAAGATACGCTTTCCTTTTAAATTCACTCTGGAGGCACCTGTGCGGGTTTGAGACACAAACCAAGACTAAAGGTACCTTTAGTCCGGGTTCGTGTCTCAAACCGAGACTAAAAGTCACACTTTTAGTCCGGGTTCATGTCTCAAACTGGGACTAAAGCCTCCGGCACTGACACGTCTTGGTAACCATTACAACCAGGACTAAAAGGTGGAATTAGTCCTAGTTTGTATTATAAACCGAGACTAAAGGTCCCATGCCTCCTTTAGTCTCGGTTTGCAGTTTGAAACCAGGACTAAATATTTTTTCACTATTGATGAAAGGTCGTTTCTCTACTAGTGGTGGGTAGGGGAATGAGTTGACAAGGAGGAAAAGGGAATGGATGTGACGAGAGGAGGGGAGGGGGCGGGGGAGGCCAAATACAAAAGTAGGTGCCCCCTACTTGATACCTAGGAAAAAAAGAGTGGGAGTAGAGATTTAGGAGGTCTATGTAGGGATTGTGTTGGACATGTATTTTTTTACTTCGTATTTAGGGTCTATTTGGAACGTAGAAATTTCACAGAAACTTTACAGAAATTTCATAGGAATCAGTTCATTTTTACAGAAAAAACATAGGAACGGTGAAAGATTCCCACATCCCAAACATGATCTTAAAAAGTAGAATAAAGGTGGGTTTAAAGATTATGCCATTTGTTTCCCAAAAAAATCCGCCAGAGGTACTCTTATGGCGCTCTGGTTGCCACCGTTTGTCCATCCATTAGGAATAGTTAGCTTACAAGATCAAAAATTATTGGCGACATTAAGCGACATGAAAAGACCATGTTGCCCATGCTTATCTCTATCTGTTCAGACTATCATTAGGTTCGTCCTCCGAGCGACACCGTTAAATACTTTAACCAAACTTGTGTCTTTCTTGAGTTAGTCATGAGCACAATAGCTATATATCACCAAATCTACCCACCATCGTAGCATCTTCCAAAGTGATTCGAAGACGAGCTCTGCTAAATGGCAGTTTGCAACGAAGAATGACTTCATAAAAGTGATTTCCTCATATGTACTATAACCATTAATAAATACTTTAACCAAGAATGCTCGGGGCCGGAATGTCTGATTCACTTATTTTACAGAATTTATTTATCATAAAAGAATCGCCAAAGGTCACTTTCCTCGACCAAAACTGGGCCCAGCAGTGAGTCACGAACGCACTACACCAGCGGTCTCTCTTAACCAACTGTCCCAGTGGCCGGCGAGGCAGGGGAGAACAGACAACTGCTGGCGTGATGGCACCCCCCATCCCCATTATCGCCTTCCTCTTCGTCCTGTCTGCCGTCTCCTCATCTTCCTTGCCACCGGAACCACCGGAGGACGGCATCCGGATCGTCTTCGCCGAGAAAGTTGTATGTTTCTCTTCTTGTGTGTACAAGTAAATACTAACTCTGCCACACCACCTATGAAAACTTCACCACTTCACCACACCACCGTTCGCTCGCACTTTTGCTCTTGTCTGAGAATTGTTTTCTTGATCTTTCCTTCCTCAGATCCAGCCGGCTGGTTGCTTTGTGGGGTGGCCCTTTTATTTATTAGACATTTAATAAAAAAAATGTGAATTCTTCTATTCTGGAAGAAGGAGAATGATTACTAGCTTTTGATTTCGAATTTATCTGTGGTTGCACTTACCAATCGAAATCCCAGTACCTACTCTTAGTGATCCGGTTCACTTGGACCGGGGGAAGAAGTGTTAGCCTGTAAGTCTTTTGCCGGGCTCTGTAGACTTAGCTCCGCCGATAAAGCACATGAACCAAGTCTGCGATGCGTGCTTGGTGGGGGAAACAGAGAAGGACGACATTCCACAGAAATCCAAGTTCCACGTCATCGACCACATGGAGCTCGTCCACGACGACATCTGCAGGCCAATCGATCCTGCCACACTAGACGGGAATTGTTCCTCCTTGTGATCGATGATATGAGCCGATTCATGTGGCTCACCTTGTTCGCACGGGAGGACAAGGCGGCCACGTCGATCAAACAGTTCAAGGCTCGGGCAGAATTCGAGAGCAGGCGCAAGCTAAAGGCGCTGAGGCCAGATCATGGCAATGAGTTGATGTGAGTGGACAACAAGTCTGCCATTTCTTTGATCAAAAACCCAGTGCACCATGACCCGACCAAGCACATCAACGCGAAGTACCATGCATTATGTCCGGGAGTAGAGGCTTGATTAATGTTCAGTTCATCGGAACCGTGGACCAGCTGGGAGACGTCTTCACCAAAGCTAGAGAGTTATTGTCGTTTTCTGTCTTTGGCTAGCAAGAAACTCGGAATAGAAGATGATGACTATATTTGGAGACTACCTTTTCATTAGAATCTTTATTCGTAGCTGATAGAAGTAGATAGGTTTGCTTTTTCTTGTTTTCAGTTAGAGTAGCAAGCAGCGCACGATGTCGTTCATGCGGCACGTCCCAGTGGTGTGGGATGGCGCATCCTGAGAGCTGCCATTTAGCAGCACCAAAATCACGTGTGTGTTCCTTTCATAAAAAATAATCTCGTGTGTGTTTGTGCTCATCTCTGTGTGAGTTTGTGAGAACTGAGAGATCGCCGGCGTTCATCTGACAAGAAGCTCTATCTAGTTTTGGGTGGTCGATTGCTGCTTTTGACAAATCGAGCCCTACTAGGTTCCTACCTACGCCGCCCAGCCGAGCCCTTTGTCCAGGACGTCGCTGATAGTGGATTTTGCAACATCAAGTACCACAGTGTTGCCCATGTACTCTTGTGGTATACTCTTCACCCGAGCACGGCATCCAATGGCAAGCTTGTACGTGGTCTCCAGGTGTGGTGCGAGCCCCCGGGCTCAGCACACAGCTTGCCAAAGATGAGTGAGCAGGGACTGCAGTGAGGAGATGGTGGCCGTCGCAGTTCCCGCCATCTCGGCATTTGCCTTCATCTTGAGCCTTTTTATGCTCTCCACAGAGAAGTGGAAGAAACAGTCCTGCACAGGCGTGTACTCGGGTCGCCAGACGATGTCCTCCAGCTTGCCGAAGGGTAGAGGGATTGGCACAGGGCAGGGGTCGAGGAACCATCTGTCCAGCACAGGCGGCGATGTGGACAGCTTGTACCCTTCACCTCCACCCCTCCTGCGCCGATTTATCTCTGACCAGGTGTTGAAGAAAAGCCAGAATGCGGCCCCATCGGTGACGCCATGGTTGAGCGACATTCCAATAAAGATGCCATCTGCGAGCTCGGTGACCTGTGTGGCCAGCGCAGGAAGGGAGCTCACGACAGCTTCCACATTCAGCAGCCTGTTCAGCGGGAAGAAGGACCACACGACTGATGGGATGTACAGTGGGGTGGTTATGTGGCTCACGGTGACATCAGGAGCCACGGCATGAATGAACTCGGCGCCTTCACCGTTGCAGCAGAGAGAGATGGCGAGGCTTGGACTTGAAACACCGACCATGATCTCCAAGGCGGTGAGACGGCCAGCTAGTGGGTAGAAACGGCCCAGCGCGCTAGCGAAGGACGAAGCAAGGTCGTCGATGAGTTGTGCACATCCTATTCCAGGCTTGGGCAGGAGGATCCCCTTCTGGATGTGGTCCACCGTGATCAGCGCAAGATCCCATGGAGTCAAGTGAATGATCTCTGGCTCTGACAGCACCATGTCCGGTGAACTTCCTGACTCTGGCTGGACCAAACGCCTAGACACGATTTGGACACTGCTGGTGGAGCCTTCCATTTTTGCCATTATGGTTGCCAGTTGCCGCTCCAGGCTGCTGAGTAGCCAGCTTATAATCTGAGATGCCCACTTAAGTGTGCCCAACTGAACGCTGCCTTATCCTCTGGTAGTGGTATCTGATCCTCTGGTAGTGGCATCTGATCCTCTGGTAGTGGTACGCAAAGCATGGCCTGCTACTTACTTTTCTGAAAATGGAAGCAATCACTATTGTTAGTTTGGTTCTCTTCCAACAACGAGATTCTAGAGACATAATGCATTTTTTTTCTACTGCACATTGACAGAAAAATCCCAACATATTTGATGTCCCAGATTTCCCATGAAGGTCTAGCAGAGCAGTATGACTATTTTATTAATATAGGTTATGAGCTACTGTAGTTTTGCATAATATAATGGAAATAAAGATTCAATTCCAAGAAACTATACAAGCACAATAATCAATGGATACACGAAAAGGACAAAGAAAAATAAACACAGTGATTGTGGGATAGGCTAAAGCTGGCCAGAAAAAAGAGCAGCTAACAACAGCCCCCGTGTCCAAAAAACCTACTGAGATAGCGAAAACGCATTACACTTGATAGCTGTTGGCAGCTGGCCTCGCTGCACAGGTGAGCAGCAGCTTCAACCAAACACACACACTGGTATAGGCTAGAGGAGGAAGAAGAGGGGTGAGAACAGAGCACACACGGCCAAGTGCAGCAACTGAATTGTCTTCTCTCTGTTCCATTCCATAGAGTATATACATCTAGGAGTAGTAGCTGAACAACTACAAGGTAAACTAGTACCATGGCTGAGATCAGCCTCAACTACTCTACATGGCTTAAATCAGCCTTGACTTAGTGGCCTATTGGCATACCAGCTGCAGTAGAGAGGGGAGAAGAAAAGGATAGCAAGGAATTGACATATTGCCAACTTCCTGCAGCAAAATACAAGAGCCCAGCAGCAGATTATCTTACAACAGCCCACTCAAACGACCCCAAATCAAGTGAAAAACAAAAGTTTGAAGTTTGCTTATGCTGATATGCTCCAGTAAAAAGATTATCAACTTCCCTAAATGATTGAACAAATTTACCAGAGCTGTCCTTCATTCGTGCAATTCAGAGGTTGGCCAGCTTCTCCTGAGGCAACAGAGGTGGTAGACTGGTTCTGAAATTGCAATGACCATGATGAATCACATAAGTGCAGAAACAGTAAAAGAACAGTGTCAAATGATAATAGTATGCAACTTTTGTATTACCGTGCCATTGTTTGTGATCGTGCTTGGAGGCAGTACTGGAAGTGACATCTTTAATTTGTATGTAGCAATGCAAGGTCCTCTGTTAAAAAGAACAAACAAAGAAAGAGAAATCAGTGCATCAGACACCAATATTATCGTCAAGTTAGAAGAACTTGAAACATACATTGCTAAGATTGATTCCCTTTCAAGGAAAGAAAGGGCACAACAGTTCAGTCCAATGCCTCTACTACTTAGCACGAGACTACAAGAGGTAAAAGGACCTCTACTATCCACTAACATCTTCCTGAGTGAGCCAAAATACCACATAATCAAATCAAGAACAGATGTAAAAGAACCTGGAAAAAATCCAAAGTGCCAATTCAGAAAATTGTAGCTCAAAGCCTCAAACAACTTGTATCTAGGAAATTATACAGCATATCAAATTTGCTTTATAGAAGTACATCCCAGTTATAGGTAGTTCAAACCTCAAAAGCGAGCATGTGTAAACAAATATTTCTAATTTCTAATTAAGGATGAGAGGGAGCAGCTCTTGGTGAAGGAGGATGAGATCAGACATAGATGGCAAGAGTATTTTGATAAGCTATTCAATGGGGAGAATGAGAACTCCACCGTTCGGTTGGATGACTCGTTTGAGGACACCAATAGGCGCTTTATGCGTAGGATCCAAGTGCAGGAGGTTAGGGAAGCTCTGAAAAGGATGAAAGTGAGTAAAGCGATGGGCCCTGATGGTATTCCGATCAAGGTGTGGAGGTGTCTCAGGGATTTAGCTATAGTATGGCTAACGAAGCTGTTCAACAATATCTATCGATCGAACAAGATGCATGAGGAGTGGAGAAGAAACATATTGGTACCAATCTACAAGAACAAGGGAGACATCCAAAGTTGCACTAGTTATAGGGGAATTAAGTTGATGAGCCACACGATGAAGCTGTGGGAGAGAGTTATCGAGCATCGACTGCGAGGAACGACACGGGTATCTACGAACCAATTCGGTTTCATGCCTGGAAGGTCAACCATAGAACCAATTTTCTCAATTAGACAGTCACGGAGCGGTTCAGGGAGCAGAAGAAGGACCTACACATGGTTTTCATTGACTTGGAGAAGGCTTATGACAGGATACCAAGGAATGTTATGTGGTGGGCATTCTTCAACCACACACACATCGCATGTTTCTCATCATTGTTGAGGTTGTAGCTTGCTGCCGGGAGGTGGTACTTCCCATTTTCTTGAAGAACATGGTGAAGTTCTTTTTTTTATGTCTAACTGTACCATGTCAATGCGTGAATTTAGTCCTTCCTTTGTCTTGCCCTTCATATCTAGCAAGGTTCCAATTAGGCTTTTAAACACGTTCTTCTGAATATGCATATCATCAATCGCGTGGCGGACGTCTAACTCTGGCCAGTATGATAAATACTCGAAGAAAATAGACTTCTTCTTGAATGTAGCCCCTGGAGTTGGTTTGACATCCTTTCTTGGTTTTCCGTCTTTTGTCTTCTTCCCAAAAACAAATTTGAGTTTGCTGACTATGTTGAAAACTCTTTTGCCTTTACTGTTACCCATTGGAACAGTAGACTGTAGTTCAATATTATTATCAAAATACTTATCCATCTTTTTCTGGCGGTACCTGTGTCCTTTTGATAAGAAGCGTATGTGCCTCATGTACACTATCTTCTTAGATGCAGTAAGGGACATGTAAGCGGTTCCATCTATGCATACCACACAACCAACCTTTCCTTGAACTGCCCTGATAAAGTGAAAAGAGCAGGGTAATCGTTGATCGTAACGAAGATAATTGCTCTCAGCGTGAATGATTTTTTGAGGTACTTGTCCAATATTTGATCATCTGTTTCCCACAATATTTCATGTCCTTCATTAAGGGCTCCAAGAAAATATCCATGTCAACTCCAGGCTGTGTAGGTCCAGAGATAAGGATGGTTAGCAAAAGGTACTTTCGCTTCTGCATCAACCATGGAGGAAGGTTGTAGATGGTGAGGATCACAGACCATGTGTTGTGCTTGCTGCTCCTCTCAACAAATGGATTCATTCCGTCAGTACTCAGTGTGAACCTAACATTTATTGGTTCCTTTGCAAAGTCCTTATAGTTTTCATTGAAATATTTCCACTGCTGGCCATCGGCTGGGTGCCGAAGCTTCCCATCGTCTGTGCTCATCAGAAGCATACCAGCTCATAAGTTTGGCATCCTCTAGGTTAGCGAACAAACACCTCAATCGATCGACCACAGGCAGGTACCACATCACCAAAGCAGGAATCTTTTTCTGCGCATAATAGTCTACTTCTTGTTTTTCTTTGCTGGTGGGTTTTGAACTACTCTTCTAGGTCTTCTATTGGGTCCTCTTTCGCTTCTTTCCTTTACACAAGAAGGCAGCACAATCTTCCTCTCTGTAGTCTTTATTCCTCTTGTACCTACTTGCACCACAATTTGGACAGCTATCCAAGTCCTTGTAATCAACACCTCGATATAGGATACAATGTTTTCTACACGCGTGGATCTTTTCAACACCCATCGTCAGTGGACTGATTAGCTTTTTTGCATAGTACGTGTTAGCAGGCACTTTGTTCTTCTTTGGAAGCATGTTTGTGATAATACTCAAAAACGCATCGAAGCCAGCATCAGAAAGACCATACCTAGCTTTGCACACCAACAAGTTTAGCACAGACTGCAGCGTCGTGAACTCTTTGGTGCAACCCTTAGACTCATCGTACAAAGCCTCTTTTGCTGCCTTCATCAGGGCCTCCATACCTTTCATGAAGAACATTGATGGATCTTCCGCATGATGACGCAACATTGCCTCTAGGAATTCTGCATCTTCCGCAGCCATATTATTTGGCAGGACATTAGTTCTGATACCTTCATTTCCTCCGGCGAAACTATGATCAAGAATATTTGGCAAAACATGCTCAGCGTCTGGACCATCGGCATCAGGTTGTTGTGTCTCATGTACGAACTGAAACCCGCCAACAAGCATATCTGGACCATCGACGTCGATGTTCGCAGGGTTTCCAGTTGTATAAGACGCAGAGCTACCCTCTCCATGCTTTGTCCAAATCAAGTAATCCTTCATAAATCATCGGCGGACCAGATGAGAAAGGATTTGTTGATTATCATCAAATACAACTACATTTCTCAGTCCATGCATGGACAATGTATGTGCGTCTTTTTTATTCTCCTTGCATGGTTCTTAGCGGCATCAATAAACCTATGGACCTCGGGTATGTACGATGGATCTAGTCTTGATAACTTATACATCCAAAAGGACCTCTCCATCATTACTTGTAAAAATCATGACACTGTGGACATCGGGTATTGTAATCAATGCAAAACAAGTAACCATATATATATCTAAAGATATTTATTAGCACCTTTTGACGTGAGGTAGGGTATAGCTATGGTTTATTAGCTAGGGTTTACGATTTATGTGAGGTTTTAGCTAGGGTTTAGGTAGGGTGACTAGGGATTAAACTAAAAAACCTAATAAGTAGCATAATTAAAAAACCTAAGTTGCATAATTACAAAACCTAAGTAGCATAATTAAAATAGATACATGTGGATAAAATAAATTGAGAAATAAAGAGAGATTAAAGTAAAAAACCTAATGAGCATAATTAAAAAATAACAAAAAACCTGCATTTCTCTCTACATAAATACATAAGAACACACCATTGATGGAATATATATCTTGCATAAACTAGCTAAATTGAGAAACAAACATGAAAAGGGAGAGAGGAGACACATTATGTAACCATCTTAAGCAACCTCATTAGAAGAAATAAAGAAAAGAAGCTAGATTTTCTTCTCTCTAACTCATGGTGAAACCCTAGATCCGAAAAGTAGCTCAAATTAAGCAAGAATGAATAAAATGATGGTACAAGGATATAAACTAACCTTTCTTATCAACCTCCTTCCAAAAAAATCAAGATTAAAACCTCTCCCTTTATATTTTGAGAGATCTGGACCTCCAAAATACCCTCCAATGGAAGGTGGCTGCGACGAACAGTTCTGCTCGGGGAGGAATGATGTGTATATATACCAGAAACATCACTGGCGGTTGCCTTTAGTAACCGCCTGTGGAAATCCATTTCCACAGGCGGTTGTCATATGACAACCGCCAGTGTATGGTTACATTTACACTGGCGGCCTATGGAAATGGATTTCCACAGGCGGTTGTCATAAGGCAACCGCCAGTGTAAATATTACATTTGCACTGGCGGTTGGATTATGACAACCGCCTGTGGAAATGGATTTCCACAGGCGGTTACAAAGTCGTGGCCTACCCATTTCTTTACACAGCTGACCCTAAAGTTAAACCGCCAGTAAAAAAAAAGAGGACCACTGGCTTAGAGCTCTTTTCTACTGGTGATCTCTAGAAGGTTGCACATTGTTGGAGGATCTATTCTTGCGTGGGCTTCCCAATCTGGAGGAGCTAAACCCCTCAGGATGTGCAATCAAGGTACTTGACTTTGGAGCTATGGTGTTAGATGTTCCGGAGCTCAAGCGACTCTGTGAGAACCTTCGTGCAATAAAATGGGGCTCAAATATGCAACGACTGAAGCTGCAGCTGGAGTTGATCTGCATAGACACACGACCTATCAGTGGGAGGACACTTGGATGTGCTCAGCCGCCATCACTTGCCCAACAAAAATACTTCAGGCAGCAGGTGCATGCAATCTTTGCGGATGCTAGGCTGGCTCGGTCTCTTTTGGCTCTCATAGATAGTGCACATTTCAACATCAGCATCACCTCTTCAGCTGCATGCACTGAGGCTATTCAACCTGAAGCAACAAAAAGCAAGGAGATGATGATTGGATCCAGTGACCATCAACAACACTATGACAAAGCTGCTAGAGACATGTATTGTGACGTCTTTACCAAGGTTGGTGATAGCCCAGCCCCAATGCAATTCTTCCCGCAGGGCCCAAGGAGACAATTGGATTGCCATTTTGAGGTTGGTGATGGAAGCCGTAGCGTGCAGAGTGAGGTGGAGGCAGATCTTTATGCTGATAATTTGGCTAGATTGATGAGATGGTCTACTGAATCCCTGCATGTTCATGATGTCTCGACCTATAGCAATACCATGCCTACAAGATATTGGTTCTCCCTCAGGTGGTGCCGCGTCGAGAGGTGCCCCAACTTGCATGCCGTCTTTCCCCCAGATGCAGAGGAATGGTATGGTAACCTGGAGACCATCTGGACATCGGATCTCCTGATGTCTCGATGTGTATGGAGCAAAGGTTTCAGTGATGATTCTGCTAATCGCTTTAGAAGTCTACGGCACTTACACTTGCGCTGCTGCCCAAGCCTCCAGTTCGGGCTTGCGATGGGTCGACACCCCTTCTTCCCCAACCTAGAGACCCTCCACATCATCCACTGCGGGGAACTCAGACATGTCTTTGTACTGGGGAACAAGAAGTGCCAGCATAGATACGTTGAGTTCCCGAAGCTGACCACCATCCACCTACATGACCTTCCTGCCCTTCGGCAGATATGCGAGACTGCCGAGATGCTGCTGGCGACCGCGTTGGAGACCATCAGGATCAGGGGATGCTGGAGCCTGCGCCGGCTGATGGCCTTGTGGTGGGGTCGCGAGCCAGTTATGAGGACGCGCTGGCCACGGCCCTTCCCTGTATGAGGCGCCGGTGCACTCGCGCTACTACAAGAGGCACATGCTCAGGACCACCGTTCTAAGGTAATATAAGGCAGCTTATACACTTTTTCTTAATTGATTTGATTTCCTTCTCGATCACTCACTCTGCTGCCTCCAGGTGATGGAAACTCATTCAAGTGTGCATCTGCAGCAGCTGCTGCTATGTCGGTCGTCTTTGTGGCTTGTTCGTGTGATGGATGCTGCCTGCCTGTTGATCAGTTTGTTTGTAGTGTGAAAGACCAGGGAAGCTGCACCTGACTTTTGTTTGTTGTGTGTTTGGTTTGGTTTTGAAATAAGAAAGGCGGTCAGAAGCCTAGTTGGTGCCTGATGCATGCACGCCGGTGTTGCGTGCAGGCCTGGCCGCGAGCCAGCCACCTGCCTGGTTGTCCGTGTGTGTGTGAGCTTGCCGAATGATGAGTGTCAGTGTGTGTGTCTGCTACCTCGGCCCAGCCCGTTTGAGAGGGATCAGACCAGATGCTTGTAATATAAGAGGCGCATCATCTGCACTTGTCTTGTCTTGTGCGATTTGATGGCTGCGCTCATTGATTTTTTTTTTTTGGCTTGCTATATATGTATTGTATCTTATGATGAAACCAAGTGGCTGCTAGTACGCTGCTAGTCATGCCGGCTGTATTGGTGAACCATTATTAAGCTACAATAATCTATGATAAAGTTTGTGGTGTGAAAATGATTTATATGCTCTCTGCTTGTGGCTCTACACAGGTGGTGATTAAACTGGTTGCCTTTTATGAAAGTCAAAGTGAAACATTGAGCATCAACACAGGTGGTGATTAAGCTGGTTGCCTTTTATGATGACTAACTTGTACTAGTTGTCTGTCCTCATTTCCAGCTGCCTGTAGTGGTAGTGGCTGCATGCTAAAAGAACAGCAACCATAGTTGCGTGGTCCACCTTGATATCACTTCACCAACAAATAGCTTCAGTGATAGATGCCCCTCTCTTCAACTCCATAGCCCAAAATCAACATGGGTGATAAGGCCCGACATACAGATGGTTTCTTGTGTAAAAACAAAACATTGTAAATATTCCAGTCACCAACAATCACTTGGATTCGCACCACACATCGGCATAAAATAAAAACTCCAACAAGTTCAGTTCCATGAATGGGTGTCCATAGAGCTTAGACCACGTGTTCACAGCAAGTCAAGCTGGACAGAAACAGAGACGCATAGACCATTCTTCAGAACAACAGATTTCTGTGAGTAAACACTAGACGATTTTGATGAATAAAAACCTGTAACCTCGACAGCAGAAAGCACCTCATAATAGTTTCACTTTGATAAGTGAAGTATTCCAGCTTGTTTATGCCAAACGCACATCCTAAATAATAAGGTTGGGGAAGTAATAGACCTAAGCACGTTATTTTTTGCACTGACCTTACAGCGCAGCAAATCAAATAGGAAAGATCCGCATTGTTAAATTTTGTGTCAGAAAACATATTCTGCTAGCACTTGCAGCTTGAAACCAAGCATGGCAATTGACAACTAGAAGCTATGGCTTTTGAAACATGGAACCAAACACTGTGATTCTCAGACTGCAACTGTTGCATCTTCAGAAACCATGCTGATCCACAAGGGCAAAAATCCTAGAAACAAGTTGAAAGCCTCATTTTTTAAGAGCGTTCACCCTGTCCCTCAGGTAATACAGCTTAGCTCTCCGGACTTTCTTCCTGTCCAAGATCTTTATCTCTTTGATGTTTGGGGAGTAACTGACCATAAAAGAGAAAGTCCCATCAAGAAAATAGTGCAAGCAAATAGTTGATAGCTAATTAAAAGAAAGACATGTGGCCATTCAAACAATGAAAGATAACACCAGCAGGTTTCCATTCAAACCATAAAATAAAATTTGATGAAATCTCAAGTCAATCTAGTATTGTATATGCATTGTCATATGTAATGATAACATTCCATGGTTATGCTAGCTCAAAATATTAAAGTTGAATGCTGAAAGAAGCACAAAGATCCTGATGATTAAAAAAAAGAAAGAAAATACATATAAACTACTACTTATAGCATTCTTTCAATGTATTTGTTTCCATGGAAAATGCAGAGCAAAGAAAGAATATGGTACGAATTCAGAACAACTGAGGTATGAACACAACTGGATGACGTATTTCTGAAACTATAATCTCCACCCACACTAGGATGCTTGCTAACAGGGCACAAGCAGTTACGTTCATCATTCTGCAAAATGGCCAATCTGCCTACTGTTCGGTATATCATCATTAACTTGTTTCAGGGTCATTAGATATGTGTCAGCATAGTTCTGAATATAGTATTCATAGATTTACAACAAACAGAAGGACAAAACCTGATTTCCTGAGCACAGTTTTCCCAGTTTTGCAAACATCTAACTACATTTCTCATGCAGAAACCGCACATCTATCTATAGTTTAACTGGCCTTAATTAATCCGAGTATATTGTAAAGTTATGCACAAACAGAGGACAAGAACTCCATGTCTGCTGTCGTAACAGACTGGGAGAAATGCCCACTAGATAGTAGAAACATGAAGTTTAGTGTTTGTTGAATAATTATCAGGTATCAATGAACAAGAAATTAATTCTGGCAGCACCGCAGCACAAGGATATTAAAGAATCTATATTAGAAGCACTTCAACCTCAGCATGATATGTTCCAAAACAAAGCAGCATAAAAGCATCCCAAAAATTAGAGTAGAGGGGCAAATGTTTGGATTGACTTACAGTGGAAACACAGACTCGACTCCAACGCCAGCCACTAATCTACGCAATCTGAAGGTTGTATTGATCCCAGCATTGCGCCTTCCCAGCAGAATCCCTTTCAATGTCAACTCGCGCCGTTTGTTCTCAGGAACTTGCTGTTCATTGATTTACCGGAAGGATCAGTACCAGAAACATATCGGAACAGCGCTAAAGCAGGAACACAAAGAAATGATATACCAATCTCATCTGAATCATACATCCAGGCTGCACATCAGGAATCTCCCTCTCCGAGCGGACCTTTTCGACTGCCTCTTTGTTTAGGATCTGCATAGTCAAACACCAAGCAGCTTTGATTTTGCAACTGTCACTGGATGTAATGTAACAATATAGTTCCTGCAAGTATGTAACACATACATTCATAATGTGCATGGCAGTCTTGTCAGGCCTCTTGAACTTGATGCGCGGGGGGTGCTCAACCGCAGGAGAGGTGGAATCGTCCGAATCAAAAGCAACCTCCACCTATTCCCCACCGTCGACAAACCCGTCGTCGCAACGAGCACTTTCGCGCAGAGACCCAAACAAGAGGCGGCAGCGGCAGGAAAGCGGCCATCACGCGAAATGGTCTGGCTCGGCACACGCATGGATTGATCTAACCCGGTGGGATGGGCGAACCCGTAAGGCTGCCTGAGGTGCTTGACGGCCGAGCATGGCTGCACCGCGCCCCCCGGATGAGCGGCGGCTGCAGGATCAGCGGCAAGCTCCAGGAGCCTCGCCGCAGCTCCACGGCTTCCGGCTCGGCGCATATTCCAGACCAAATTAATGTTGCATCCTGAGGCCTGTGCCCCGCGAAGAAATCATTGAATCTGCAGGTCAAGCCTCAAGCATCTGATAGGTCCACTGTCCACGTCGCCTGCAGACATCATGCGTTCAATCTGCCATGCCTCTATCAGATCAAGCCGTTGAAACATGAGGACACAGCAGCAAGCGTTTCTAGAGACTGGAGCGTTCATGAAAGCACGCCGTCGCTCCGGAGGGCTCGTGCGGTGTTTAGGGCCAGAGGAACAACACCGATAAATCTTATGAAACCTCCTACCGTGTCTGCTCGAGTATTCCGATTACGCGTGGTGCTTGATGTTAGAAAATGCACGATTGGATCCAGATAAACAGCTGGTCTATTTAACCGAAAAACACGGAAACATAAACACTATAAAAAAATACAACCGATGCCTATCGAGGCATGGTATTTTTTTTAATAATAATCTGGTTTTGATAGTATTTGTTAGTGTTTACGGTTAGATTGAGACCTAGATAAATCTACTTACCAAAGAATGTGGAAGCATAACCACCGTAAAAAAATACGCAAATGAGAACGACGCCAAGACATTATGTTTTTAACGAGGTTTAGCCAACTTTCTTCATTCTCGGAGCATGATTATGGGCACTCCTTTCTACTCTCTCCATTCCAAATTATAAGTCGTTTTGACTTTTTTGTACATCCATTCTGCTATACATCTAGATATAACTTATGTCTAGATACATAGCAAATTCTATGTATAGTCAAAGCGACTTATAATTTGGAACGGAGGAAGTACAAAACAACAACTACATCAGTATCCAGATGCTCCCACGGCATTGCCGCCACCCAAACCAGCCACCATGTCATCTCTTGGTTACAATAGGATTGCCTCATATTTATGCCTCCCTAAAATATAGTGTGACTCCTACTCTATCCTAGCCTCTGTGATGTAGCTAAGGTCTATCTGTAACCGGACTGTACGCATATTCGACACATACCTAACAAACTTCTGTGGGGGTCACTCCTGGCCTCCCAACCTCACTGCGGGGTAGCGAGGGGGAGGACGAGGGTTTCCCAAGGGGGGAGAGCGAGGTTGCGTGTGTGTGGGTGACTGAGCGGGAATAGAACAACAGATTAAGAATAAATGGCCATTAATTTATAAAAACTCTGTCCAAGACAATGCCACTCACCAAGTATTGTTAGAGCATACCCAGAGGCGACGCGGATAAATTACATAAGGGTTGAATGCATTCAGCGTTTAGGGCATGCCGCAGCGGGGGCAAGGCAGTAATTACACGTTCCCCCGCCATCTACCGCCGGACGGTGCTATCTACCTCCATCGGCTGGGCTCTTTTTCCGACTACGCGCTGTCGATCAGCGAAGAGTCTTGTGCTTGAAAAACCTTCGCGCATGAGCCCGCCAGTCGCTCTACGGACCTTCGTCACGTGGGACGCCCGTGACCTTCGCCTCGGTTGCCCTACTCGTCAGAACTAATTCAAACATAAATGTTTGTATTAGCGGCCGAGGGTACGCCGGGGTGGCCTGCCGGGGCCATTCCCCCAAAAACTTCACCTCAACGAATATGCATGCCACCTTGAAGTCAGATGAACTTGAGCCGTTCCTTTGCCACTCTACACAAGAGCTGCCAGACGAATCTCATCACATACCCACTGCAAACAAGAGCCTACGTTATTCTCACAACTCCATACTCCATGACTCCACCAGCAGTTGTGCCCCTTCTCTTTTATCACCACCGTCTCTACTGAGTAAAATTATATTCATCTCTAACCCTGACAATGCCTGACTCCTTGAAACATATCTGCTCCCTGTAAGGCACCACATGAGCTAACTTAATCCAATACCATGCTCAAACCTGACTGCACATGTGACACTGAAAAGTTCAAAACCACAGTTATATATGAAAATTGCCACACATTAGCTTGCTCTCCCATTTCTGCTGCAAGGTATGCCCGACATCTTTACACTGCAGCCTCTTGTAGCCTTGACCTAAGGATGAAAACGGTCGGAAACGGTCGGAAAACTCCTCAACCATTTTCTACTTTTATATTTGAATACGAAAACGAAAGCGAAAACGGTGAAGCCGGACACGAAAACGAACGCGATCTTACGGAATATCGAGAATTTCGAAAACGAACCCATTCGAGCGAATTATGTCGAACACGGTTGGTATACGAAAATTCAATACGGAATACCGATCCACAATGCATAACAATTAACAAGTGTCATCATGGCAAATTTCGAGTGCAAGAGAGCAGACTTATCAATTTGGTTTCTTTGACAAGAGAAAAAAGAGGAAAATTTGAGATGCCATCGGTACTAGACTAGAAAGGATAGCAACAACACCTGACCCATCTAGCTCTCTCTCTTTTGGTCGGTCCAATCACATGCAATGCAATAATAGCGCCGCGTGAAGCCAGATGCAGCCATGCAAGCATACATCACCGTGCGAGGTGATTAGTCCTACCTTGACAACTCAGGGAGGCGCGACGGGGGTGAGCTGCCAATATAATGCGGCCAATGAGCATCAGTGCTTCACACTTGCCTTTACCTAGTTGCCTGGACAGTAATGATTGACAACAAAATTCGGTTTAAACTGAATTTTGAATTCGGGATATTCTGAATTAAAAGTAGAAAAGTAGAAAACGGTCGGAAACGGTCGGAAAATGTCTAAACCGTTTTCTACTTTTACATTTGAAATACGAAAACGAAAGCGAAAACGGTAAAGTCGGACACAAAAATATGAATTCGATCGGATAAAATACAGAAAACGATGCGGTTCGATTCGGGATATTTCCGTTCCGTTTTCATCCTTACCTTGACCAACCAGATTATTACTCTAGTTGTCCAAAATCAACAAGGGTGCTTCGTGTATGCATGGGAATTTCCCGTGAAAAGGGCTATAAGGCCGTAAGAAAAGTAACTGTGTTGGAATTATTAATGGCAATAAGCTGAAACGTTCAAAATGACAACGTGATGAGATGGATAAACATTGAGATAAAGAGATATTTGACTTGATATCCAATATTTTTATTTTTTGAAAACATAACAAAATAAACCTTTCCATGACTTAGCCGAGATTTTTAAAAATCATTTTCCACACTATAAAATTAATGCAAAGAGCATAAATGCAACAACACAAATATAACCTCTCTGACAATATTAATTTAATTTACAAAATGCTTTTTGCTCAGCTCCTGCTTCAAATTTAGTCATTACTATCTTTTTAGTCTAACAAATTTTAGAAAATTGAAAATTTCAAATTAGGGTGTTACAACAATTGAGATTTGAATGTCATAATTAACTGGATAACATGTTTATGAAACTATAAAGTCCACTCGTACTGCATCGGCACGCGAATGGATTCAGTGACTTTGCTTCACGAAGTCACGTTGTAACTTTCCATCTATCTCACCCTTCCATTCAAGATCCAACGTCTCCCAAGCAATCAACTAATCAGTTCATTCTTAGCTAGTTTAGTCCACTGAATTATCCTGTGGGCTGATTTCACATAGTCCACAGTCAAGGCTGCATATAGCTGAATATTTATGTCAACTAAAGGCCATTTCACTTGTACAATTAGGCCGCAAAAGACTATAGTTAAACTGCAAAATACTATAGTTAGGCCACAAAAGACTATAGTTAAATATGTCCGAAATACTTTCTCGCTACGTGTGCATATTAGAACTCAAGATTATCAGCATCATAAGTTGGAGCCGCTATGAGCTGAGTAAAGCAGCCTAAACTTCCAATTCACCATCCAATACTCTAGTGCATGCAGCCAAAGATCGCTCATATTCGCTCTGGAAAGCTTCAAAAATAACTGGAGTATACACTTCACTTGCTTGCACCAACATAGGGGTACGCATTAGTCTTCTTGGTATCTTCTTCCTTGCCTCAAATTCAGATTCTAATTCCTTTTCTCTTTTTTCTTCCACTGTCCTCTCAAAGTGCTTCAAAAATCGAACAATGTCAAAATCTGATTTCAAATGGTTCTTTAATGCATTGTTAAAGCTCTCACTTAGTTGTGTACTTCTCACTCCCAAACTGAAGACATCTCTCATATAACATTCAGCCTATTTTTCTTTCACCTTGTAGATACCATCTAACCAAGCTTGCTTGTGGACTTTAGATCTCAGTGTGTCAAAAGCTTCTTGAAATGCTTCCTTGTCCTCATAGCCATACATACAAGCACTAAAATCAGATAGAATATGAGATTCTTCATCTTTGTCTTCACCCTCTTCATTTTCTTGTCCCTTCACTGGAGATAAATGTTTGACAGCATTTTGCATTATGTGAAATGTGCATAATCCATGGTATGATTCAATGAATACTATCTTTATAGCTTTTGCCATGGCTGCATCTTGATCTGTATAAATAGTTTTAGGTTGTTTTCCATTATGAGCAGCAAGAAAGGTCTCAAACAACCATGTGAAGGAGTCTGCTGTTTCATCAAAGAGAATCGCAGCACCAAAAATAGTGGTTTCTCTAAAATGATTTAGTTCAAGAAAAACATCAAATGGTCTATATTCTTTGTTTGTGCCAAAAGTGGTGTCAAATGTGACAACATCACCAAAGTGTGCATAGTCAAGGATCATTTTTGCATCAGCCCAGAATATGTTGGTTATATGCTCATCACAATCTACCTACAAAGCATATTGAAATGATGGGTTCTCAGCAATTTTTTCATGAAAATATTTCAACATACTACCAGCTTGTCCAAAAGCCAACTCTCTTTGCCGCTTGGTTTGCAAATAATTTTTGCGATCACGACAAGTGTAGCTGAGGTTAAATGTCCCACCAACTTGACCACTAGCCATCTCATGTGCAGCCTTTGGCCTAATTCTAGAGTCATCAGCAGTCTTAATTTCAAAAGCTTGTAATTCTGAAATTTTCCTTTGAGATGCCATCAAGTGACGGGTTTCAGGCAAGTGAAGCAAGTGATTGTGTTCAAGTATGACATCAGTAACTTGATAAATTCCTGCACCTCGATCCAACAAAAGACTCATCCGAGCTATGCAATCAGTCCTTGTTTCAGCTCTAAAACACTTCGGCACATGATCAGTTTGCCCTTTTCTTCGGTGACCTTCATTGGCACAAACAAATCTGCATGAAGTGACCTTGCCATCACATTTACTAACATTTGTATATCTTTTCCTCACATTAAAGTCTGTACGACCCCCATATGCCACCCAAAACTGCCTAGCCTCATCTGAATTTCTGAATTTTAAACCAATTTTAGGTATCCCTTTCTGAACCTCTACCATTGTCAAATTCTGCAGCAAACTGAGATCTAATTATAGCCACGGGATAAAAGTTATTTGCATATTGAGATCTAAATAAACAACTGTCAAGCAAACTGAGATCTAAATAAACTGAGATCTAATTTGAGAAAGTCAAATAAATGCACTAATGCACTTCAACTCATTATCTTGTGGAAAGGTAATCATTATTGGACCTCTGAACGCTGTAACGGTGTTATTTACTCTCTCATTCCAGAGCTAACATATATTCCTACCATCCCTGTTTCATTTCAATGTGACAACAGTATTGCTCCAGAGTTAAACTTTCTGCTATCGGAGAGAGCAAATGCCAATTGGAATGCATGACAAATTGCATGGTTGCAGCCTATGGTATGGCAATCTAATAAATATGCAGGACGGATATAATGGGAGTGGAGTAGGAACTGAGATCTAATTTGAGAAAGGCAAATAAATTTTCCCTTTCATCTATCTTCTGTCAAGCATATTTCAGTGTGCAATCTCAACCAAATACATAATATTAATATCTAATTATAGCCACGGGATAAATAAAACAAGCAAAGCAACCCAGATGCAATCTTGGAGACGCAAGAAGAGTTCACCTGGGCTGGTGCTGTTCTGAGCTCCTGTGTTGGGGATGTGGATGCGTACGGCGAGGAGGATGGGCGGGACTTGCATCACGACGATGCCCGGGACAGCTGGTTCGGGTCTTGGGCTAGCAGGCGAGGCCGCGCGCCGGACGCAGTGGCGGAGGCAGGATAGAGGACAAGGGGCGGCTAAAACAATGGAGATGTTGATTTACATGAAGATTTAATGGTGAAATTAAGCTTTTGCTACAGTGATTAGTGGTGAAATCAAGCTATTAGGGAGGCTGCAGCCCACCCAGCCCCCCTAGTGGATCCGCCACTGCCCGGACGGCTAAAGCTGCAGTTCCCAGTGAGCAGACGAGGCAGCACGGGCGCGGGCGCACCACTACGTCGCACGGCGAGGCAGCCGAGGCAGCGTGGGCTCGGACGGCGCGGCCAGCTCGGCCTCCGGCGCACCGCGGCGCAGCTGGGCGAGCGAAGGGGCGCGCGCAGGACGGCCGGCGCGCGAGAGAAACTCCCGCACAAAGCGAGCGCTCCTGCCGCCAGCGTCCTATAAAGATATTCTATCTCTGGTGAAAACTGAAAAGAAGGAGCACAACCCTAATTGCTTTAGAGTGGTTGGATCTTGAATGGAGGGACGAGATGGATGAAAAGTTACAATGTGACTTTACCAAGCAACGTTACTGAATCCAGGTCCCATGGGCACATGGCTAGCTACTGTGAAGTAAAGCAGGAGTATGCATGGGCACATGGCTAGCTACTTCATGAACCTCTTTAAACAAAGGAGAAAAGGGGAAAAAAAAAAGGCAGCAATAGATGATAATTAGCAGTACATGTTCAGAAAAAAGAAAAAGAAAGCAAAGGGGCACATGCCAGTGCAATTGGGGAAACAAAAGACAAGCAGGGGAGAGAAGCAAAGCACCCCTCCGGCAGCAGAATATATGAAGATGCGAGACTTCTTTATACATCAGCAAGCAAGGGATCGTACCTGCTGGTCTGTGAGTGCGCTTTTGCTTTGTTGCGGAGTGCCTAGTATAGGTATAGCAGCTGGGATGGACGACGACGGCAACACGCTCATTACCGACTCATTACCACATCGGAACTAACAAGCCGGCCTCTCTCTCCCTCCTTCGCCTTTGGTCGTTCAATCCATTGGCTATATATTTGGTTTCCGTTCACCAAGCATCATATATATCTGGGATCGACCAACTCACCTTCCCCCATCATCTCTCTCGATCCGCTGAAATTAAAGGTGTGTGCATTACCCCTAGCTCCCGATCGATTTCTCTTAATTCTATATAGTTTTTTTTGGAACGAAGCGGTAGCCAATTTCATTATTACTAGAGATAATAAAAATAATTATAAGCATTATATGTATGGGTTTTGCTACGGTACTCTAGTTATCCCCGAAAAGGTAAGAGTTTAAACAAATCACAACCTTTGATTTTTTTTGGTAGACTAATTTAAAATAATCAGCATATATACAAGAAAAAAGAAAACTATCTAACGTGAGCCAGTTATTTACTTCTTTGTTACCTGTTTCTCTCTCGCACGGAAGGCAAGCAAAAACACCGGAGGTTTACCTATCCTGCCCGACGATCTTTAGTTTTGGTTGCAATATATTCTAAAAAAGAATATTATATCTAAATTCATTTTCTAAAGAAGCATATCTTATCCCATCTATGCACAACAGTACGTTCTAACTTCTAAGGTCACGTTTAGTCCATGAAAAAACTATGTATATCACTATATGCATGTGCCATATTGCCCATATAGCTAAATATTTTTTGTCAACCCGAATAATCGCATAGTTCTTTTTCATATAGATCCTAACAATCGAATATGGCTCATTTTATTTATACCTGGCATCATAGCTTTTACAGATTTAAAATTGCTTCCTATAGTTGAATATTTGAGTTTTTGTTTAAGCTATTTAGCCCCAATTTGTTCCCCCCAAAAACTAGGAAAAATCATCTAAATGCACGCTTCAAAAATTAGTATTTTGTCATATGTGGTCAAGTGAAATCCAAATTTCCTTAATAAATGGTAAGCTCAAAATTAGGTTTTATTTTGAAATTAAATTCAAAGCATTGGAAACAAAATCAGGTTTTGTGACACGTGTCTAATAATTTCAAAAGAGAACCTAATTTTCAGCATGTGTTTTGTTAAGAAAAAAAATTTACTCGAGCATGCTGGTTGAAAAATTATATGACAAAATACTACTTCTCAAATCATGAATTTGGATGGGCTTTTGGACTTATGAGAAACATTTTTGTGGCCAAACAAGTTAACCAAAAACTGAAAAGTTGCTATAGAATGACTTACAAAAAATCTTTTTTTGTTAAGATAAATTTGTATTATAAGTGTATGACTTTACCAAAGTCTTTTGTTCCATAAGAATGATTTTGAAAGTCGGTCAATCATGAGAAGACATTGCATACTTTCTTTATTCACCACATACAAGGTATACTTTTGTAATTACCATACAAATAAAACTGAATTTAAAAATAAAAAGTTCAATATAATGTCACAATCCACTAAGAATCACATGTTCAAACAATCATGTATGGGACCTTACATCTATTAATACATCTAATTAGGTATGTGGTCCGTCGTTATCTATCACATTAGAGGTCATAGATCCAACTACAAGATATTTTGCCTACTACTTTGTCTACTCTCTAAAATTTAGAAAAATATTTATTTTGTTACCTCAAAGCAGAGGTCATATGTAGTAATCAACATGTAGATCAACGGCTCATAGTTAGTTGGGAGTACCATAGCAATCCCCGTTATATATACTAATCCATCAACCCGTGCTCTCGCATGGGATAGAATCTTAGAACACATAAGATTAGCTACTATTTAGTATACCTCTAACTAATTAAAAATACTATATTAAATTCCATGTTTTCACTTTGTTAATTATCAAACACAATAGATACTATGTTCTCATTATCCGATTCTGATAAACATATCAATTACTAACATTAGCTTAGACTATGGTGGCTCTTGTTGTAGCCCATATCTTCTGATGTCATGAATCTAAAACAAATTACTAATATTAAAGTGCAGTTTTTCACTTAGTTTATTTTCCAACACAATTGACTCAATAGATATAATGTTGTCTCTGTTGAGTTGTGACCAATGTATCAAATACTAATCTATATGTTTTTCCATCCATATCCATAGTTTTCCACTTTGAATGGCACCTCTGTGTAACTTCAATATGCATTTAGTTGAAACTTAGCTAAAAAAGAAAAGATTAAATTATAGTGGCTTTTATTCACATTTTTTGATGCCATAAATCTAAAATTTTTATTTTTCAAATTAAATTTTATTAATTGCTACAAATTTTTTATTCTCAAGCTAAGTTAAAACTCTTATCGTAACTTTATTAACTCTACTGTTCACCTGTTTAAAATAAGGATTTCAAGTCGTAAATTGCACTCTTAAATACTGCAATGACATGACATAAATAGACATTTAAAACATGCGCCACATTACTCAAAATCGATGGTAAAGCTTGAAGGGAGATCTAGAACATTGCTAATCTAATGCTTATTATATCTTTTGTTCAAAATTTTCTTTTAATTTATTTAAGAAAAGATGTTAGGTCCTAGGCTACCTTCTTAGTCATTACAATGGTCTATAGTCATTTTTTGCTTGCATTGCGGTACTTAAGATGTTGAATTTGTATCAAAGTTATATGTGTGTGGCAGTATTTTTTTATAAATAAAGAGTGCCTAAGATTAAATTAAGAATATTGATTTGACATAATGTTGAGTCAAGATGTATAAACTTATTTAAAATAACAACCTATGAGTTTTTTTGTCATATAGTATTAATATATTTAAAACGAATTATTAGCATAATTGCTATGTGGTTTTGTTAAGGGATTATTTTCCACATTTGAGAATCTATTAAAATAGATATTTTTCCTAAATGTATACACGTTTAGTTGCTGTGCATGATAGACCATAGCAAGCGTTGAAGTGTGTAATTTAGAAAAAAAAATATATAAAGCGTACTTTTATGGATATTGCACAATTTTTCATAATATGTTGTATTAGTATTTGCATATAGATAAGAGAGATATTTTTTGTTTTTATAAAGGCTGAGGTTGATAACTTTGATACAAACTAAAAAGGTATAATTTTACATTCTATTTTATAGTGACATATATCAGTATTTTGAATGCACAGGGGTTAGTTTGTATCTTTTTCTATAATGATAGACGTGCGTAATTTATAAAATGTATTAGAATGTTATTTTGAATTACCCTTCATAATGGCTGAGATGCAGTTTAATTATAAATTTATGGGGTTATTTTAAGTTTTTGTTTAATCAATGAACGATGAAAACAACCGTACGGATGCCGAATAGATGGATTTCTGGTTCCATATGGTTGATGAAATTGTCCTTTTTAGATCGTCGGACCTCTTTAGGGTAAATATATTATTAGTTCTGTGTAATAGATGGCTTTATATAGTATCACGTAGATTTAGGGGAACTTAATAGGCAACACGTTGTCTTTTGAGTTGTCACGTAGTAGCTCCTAATATTTTATTTCGTGCATAAACAAAAGGTACATTGTGGGGTGTATGACAACAACAATTTATACAATGGTGAAATAGGGTCCCATAGTCCTCAATTTTAACTTATATAAAATAGTTCTTTTGTGAAACAACAACCTTTATCTCACCTCTTTATTTTTCCTCCACATCATAAAAAATATTACATAGTAATGATAAGGTGTGTAGCAATGTATTTATTATTATTGGTATACCGACAGTCTGGCACATGTGTGTATCTTATTTGTTGAGCTTGATAGATTCAATCTCATGTTTTATGAATCAATAGATTAACCTTCTATAGGATTTTTATTAACTGATTATCTAACCGTGGATGTGATGGGCATTGCTGACATTATATTTTATTAATATCTAACAGAAGATTATTTAATTGTAAATGTCACTGGTGTACCTAATCAGATGTTTTTTATTAACTGTGAATAATATCGGTACAGGAAATTTTTCCCATACGTTTTTTTTCTTGAAGACATTTTTCCCGTATGTCAAAGCTGTTTTTGTACCGTACGATGAAATTTTAGGCTGTTTTTTATCTATATAATTGCGGAGGTGGATAATTTTTTAAAAAAATAGATCTTGTTTTTGGATAATGAAAAAATAGATCTAATGGTCAAGGATAGTTAGTCTTTTGATTAATGGTCAAATGTTTTTGATTAATATGAAAATTTCTAGCATTTATCTTTTTTTCAAGCGTCTCTAGTTTTAAAAAAAAAACTTCTAGCCTTTAGTGTGGATTAGCGTGGAGGCTCTGTTGGGCCGGCATGGCCCAACAGCCACCCGTGATTCTTCAACAACTAATATTGTTCCTGCTTCATCACAGTTGCTGACAGTACACACTCGTAGTATATACAAGTTGGTGGGCGATGGAGAGGTCTTTGATTTGATTTATCAACTTACCAGTACATTTATTAGCGGCCGGGCGGATTGAGATCCATCGTTCGCTAGCTCATTCGGCTTTCTCTTATACAGTACTACTGTATTGGCCAACCTACTTGATCATCTCGACAGAAATTTCTAAAGGTGTGCACGTACTTCCTCTCGAGCCACTCTTATCCGTTTGGAGTATCACTAGTACTGATCGACTCACGTGCACTACTCACAAGTCAAATGCATGGGAATACTCGTTGGGGGATCGGAGATGTCTTTGGTGATCAACTGTTATATATATACTGTATATAGCCGATTGATCTCCTGATTATGCATGGGATCCATCGATGATTCGCCTGAGCGTGTATTAATTAATTCCCTCTTGTCCAGTTGAGGAAGAGTTCCATCATGAAACTTGAGGTACCGCCGCAACTCTCATTTTTTATGCATATGTATATACAATTTCCTAGAAGTACCGAATTCTTTACGTGTATATGACGAGAGGATCCTAAGTAGTAGCTTAGCTATTATTCCTGCTTGCATTTCAGGCTTTCCATGCAGTAGATGTTGGCGGTGCTAGAGAGGAAATACTCCGTCTTATTCAGAGAAACACCAACGACAACATCATCTACTTTGATGGTTGGCGTGGCTTTGGGGCAACCACGGTTCTTAGATCCATAGCACAAGCACTTCCATCCAAGAAAGATCCTCCTCCGGAATTATGCTTTGACAGAACCATTTATGTTGATTGCTCAAGGTGGGAAAGTAAAAGGGTTATGCAGAGAAAAATTGCAGAGGAGTTGAAACTTGATGAAAAGATCATGGCCACGTTTGAGGAGCAAGATGAGGAGGATGACTTCAATGGTGTGGATCATGGCTCTAGGCAGGTGATACGACAAGTTTCAGCCATGATTTACCAAACCCTGAGGCAAATTAGATTTGTCATGTTTTTTGTTAATGTAAGTAAAGATGAGGTCGCTCTAAGTGAATTTGGTATTCCAGAATATGATTGCATAATAATATGGACATTTAGAAGAAGGTCCGTGACCATACATGAGGTCGTAGAAGGAAATTTTGGACGCCCATTAGGCCTTTTCATTTATACCGAAAACATCCCCGCCAGTTTATCAGACTCACAGCTTAATGCAATATTTGGTGAAGAAGCCGCCAACATAGTTGCTCGGTATCCATTTATGCGGGACATTGACTTAGCAATGGTCATAGATTGTTGTTGCTATGGTTTTTTCCTGCGTCGCAAATCTCACAACACCATTGGATTGGAGTGGGCAGCTCATGCTCCCAACTTCTGGATATGCGATGGGATCATTCAAAAAGGGGACAGAACAAGGGAAATTGTCAATGCATTGAATTCAGAAATAAATTTTGGGGGTGATGATTGCCTGCTTGGTAGGGTGTTCACTAAGATGACAGAAGATTCTCATCTGCTAGTCGAAGATGGCAACATTGACAAATATAAAAAGAGGCCTTACCGTTGGATTTCTGTCACCTTAAAGAATAAGATACTTAATGACAACATGCAAACTATACTGGCAATGGCATCCTCAATCTTCCTATCATTTGACAAGACTGTGAGTGCACCTAGGTTACCAAATGCCTTGTTTAAACAGTGCGGCAAACTTGGTGTTCTAATTCTCTCCAATTGTGCCTTCAATTTTGTATCTCCTCCTTTCCTCCACTGCAATACATTAAGATTCCTTGGGCTGGGAAACTGCACACATCAGAACAATACAAGTGAACTTGAAGGAGGGGACTGTATCATCAAGTGGACATTATTTCTGCATAGCCTGTGGGTGCTTGACCTGCGTTACACGGACTGGGGTGAGATCTTATCTGAGGAAAAGATAGGTCTTATGGCTAATCTCACAGAACTAAATATAGAAGGAGTTAGGTGCTGGCACTATACAGGTCAATTATTAGAGAAAAGGCTACCTTACCTTCAAAGACTCCGGATAATCAAACCTACACATCAGGAAGAAACATCCATGGACATCAAAAACTCATTTGTGGACAAGAAACAGCTGGAAATACTTGATTTATCTGGTAACAGTGACATGGAAATCCTGCCAGGAAGCTTATCAGAGGCAAGCAAACTTCAAGTACTTATTCTAGATGGTTGCGATGGGCTTGAGAATGTTCTGTTGCACAACTCCTTGCTAAGGTCATTCAGTTTTGATGGCTATGGACCAGCATCCCATTGGACATCAACCGGCAAGCTACCTCCAATGACTTCTCGTCCAGAGTGTCGTCCATCTGATGTAGATAAGAAGGATGTCAGAGCCTGGAAGATATCTCTAGAAGGTTGCACATTGTTGGAGGATCTGTTCTTGCGTGGGCTTCCCAATCTGGAGGAGCTGGACCTTTCAGGATGTGCCATCAAGGTACTTGACTTTGGAGCTATGGTGGTGGATGTCCCAAGGCTCAAGCGACTCTTCCTGCTAGGCTGTGAGAACCTTCGTGCAATAAAATGGGGCTCAGATGAGCAACGACCGAAGCTGCTGGAGTTGATCTGCATAGACACACGGCCTAGAGTTGGATGTGCTCGGCCATTGTCCCTTGGGGCCCAACAGAGATCCTTCCAGCTGCAAGTGCACGCAATCTTTGCGGATGCTAGGCTTGCTCGGTCTCTTTGGGCTCTCATACGTAGTGCACATTTCAATGGCCATTATTTCAACATCAGCATCACCTCTGCAGCTGCATGCATGGAGACTATTCAACCTGAAGCAACAACAAACATGGAGAAGGTGACTGGGTCCATTGATCACCAACGACACTATGACATAGCTGCTAGAGACATGTATCGTGACATCTTTACCAAGGTTGGTGATGGCCTGGTCCCGATGCAGACCTTCCCAAAGGGCCCAACGGAGCAATTGGATTGCCATATCGAGATTGGTGACGGAAGTCGTAGCGTGCAGGGCGAGGTGGAGGCAGATCCTTATGGTAGTAATTTGGCTTCATTGATGAGAGGTTATACTCAATCCCTGCATGTGCATGATGTCTCGACCTGCAGCAATACTATGCCAAGATTTTGGGAATGTCTCAGGTGGTGCCGCGTCGAGAGGTGCCCCAACTTGCATGCCGTCTTTCCTCCGAGTGCAGAGGATTATTATGGTAAGCTGGAGACCATCTGGGCATCGGATCTCCTGATGGCTCGGTGTGTATGGAGCAAAGGTGTCATCGACTATTCTTATAATCGCTTCAGAAGCCTACGGCACTTGCACCTGCGCTGCTGCCCAAGCCTCCAGTACGGGCTTGCGATGGGCAAGCGCCCCTCCTTCCATAGCCTGGAGACCCTCCACATCATCCACTGCGGCAACCTCAGGCACGTCTTCGTACCGGGGAACGAGAAGTACCAGCACACAACCGTCGACTTCCCGAAGCTGACCACCATCCACCTGCATGACCTGCCGGCCCTGCGGCAGATATGCGAGGCCGCCGAGATGCTAGCGCCCGCGCTGGAGACCATCAAGATCAGGGGATGCTGGAGCCTGCGCCGGCTGCCGGCCTTGAAGGGCCGCAACAACCCAGGGAAGAGAAGGCCGGCCGTGGAGATAGAGAAGGACGTGTGGGATGCGCTGGAGTGGGACGAGGTGGACGCCGGGCACCACCATTCCCTGTACGAGGTGCCGGTGCACTCGCGCTACTACAAGAGGCGCACGCTCAGAACCACCGTCCTCAGGTAATAATAAGTAGATACATTTATACGTACATCACTGTTGTAGCTAGCTAGCCCAATTAGTAACAAGGCAGCTTATATACTTGCTCTTAATTGATTTGATTTCCTTGTCGATCACTCACTCTGCTGCCTCCAGGTGATGGAAACTCATTCTGAAGTGCATCTGCAGCTGCTGCTGCTATGTTGGTCGTCTCTGTGGATTGTTCGTGCAATGGATGCTGCCAGCAGCTATTTGCATCAACTTGTTTGTTGTGTGAAAGGCCAGGGGCTTCAGGTTAGCTCCTGCCTTTGATAAGGCCAGCTGCCCTATTTGCAATTGCAATTCTCAGTGTGTTTGGTTTGGTTTTGAAATAAGAAAGACGGACAGGCGTCTAGTTGGTGCCTGATGCCTGCATGCCGGTGTTGCGTGCAGGCCTGGCCGTGAGGCTTGTGACCTGCTTGGTCTGGGTGTGTGTGTGTGTTTCAGCTTGCCGAATGATGAGTGTGTTTGTGTGTGTCTGCCACCTCAGTCCAGCCCGTTTGAGAGGGATCAGACCACAACATGCTTGTAATAAGAGGCGCGCCATTCGCACTTGTCTTGTGCGATTTGATGGCTGCGCTCATGGGATTTCTTTGCTTGCTATATATGTATCCATCTACAGATGTATTGTATCTTATGACGAAACCAAGCGGCTGCATTCATGCTGATCGTGTGCTCACGCATAAATGCATAGCCGGCTGTATTGTATTGGTGAACCATTATTTAAGCTACAATAATCTATGATCAGGTCTGTGGTGTGAGATTGATTTATGTGCTGCTCTGCTTGTGGTTCTACTAACTTGTACATCAAAACAGATGGTGATTACGCTGGTTGCCTTTCATTGCAACAAACTTGTAATAGTTATCTGTCCTCATTGCCAGCTGCCTGTAGTGGCTGCATGCTAAAAGAACAGCAACCATAGTTGCATGGTCCACCTAGCTTGATATCACTTCACCAACAAAGAGCTTCAGTGATACATAGATGCTCAGAATAAACGAGGGTGATAAGGTCCGAGATACATATGTTTTCTTATGTATAAACAAAACATTGTAACTATTCCAGTCACCGACAATCACTTAGATTCGCACCACACATAATGGGCCATAAAAAGATTCGCACCACACATACTGAGCCATAAAATAAAAACTCAGACAAAATTTAGTTCCATGAATGGGTGTCCATAGAGCTTATACCACTTGTTTACAGCAGCTTTGTAAAGTATTCCAGCTTGTTTATGTCTAACGCACATCCTAAATAAGGTTGGGAAGTAATAGACCTACGGCCGTTATTTTTGGCACTGAGCTCACAGTGCTGCAAATCAAAGAGCAAGGATCCGCATTGTTAAATTTTGTGTCAGAAAACATATTCTGCTAGCAGCTAGCACTTGCAGCTTGAACCCAAGCATGACAATTGACATCTACAAGCTATGGCTTTTCAAACATGGAACCAAACAATGTGATTCTCAGACTGCAACTGTTGCATCTTCAGAAAACATGCTGATGCACATGGGCAAAAATCCTAGAAATAAGTTGAAAGCCTCATTTTTTAAGTGCGTTCACCCTGTCCCTCAGGTAATACAGCTTAGCTCTCCTGACTTTCTTCCTGTCCAAGATCTTGATTTCTTTGATGTTTGGGGAGTAACTGAACATAAAAGAGAAAGTCACATCAAGAAAACAGTGCAAGCAAATAGTTGATAGCTAATTAAAAAAAAGTACATTGGCGAGAGAAAGACCACCCCCACGGTTTCGGGCGAAGAAGAAATTCTCAGTTTCCCGAACGAGAAAATCCCCGAACCCCTGCCCCACCCTTACACAGCACACCGTTACCTTGGGGATGGGCCAGGGTGGGCCGGACACACGACCTGTGGTTTGAGTGGTGACAGACGAGGGGATTTTTTTAACACATTCTGAAATTCGCTCCCACAGGTAGCCTGAACTCAGGACCTGGGAGGTGCCGCCAGGATTCTCTAGCCATCTGGACTAGAGCCCTTTGGCGATAGCTAATTAAAAGAAAGTCATGTGGCCGTTCAAACAATGAAAGATAACACCGGCAGATTTCCATTCAAACCATAAAACATAATTTGGTGAAACTCTCAAGTCAATCTAGTATCGTATATGCATTGTCATATGTGATGATATCTTTCCATGGCTATGCTAGCTCCAAACATTAAATAGATTAAAAGTTGAGTACTGAACGAAGCACAAAGATCCTGATAATAATAAAAAAAAGACAAAAAAAAAGAACATATAAACTACTACTTATAGTATTCTTTCAATGTATTTGTTTTCATGGCAAGTGCAGAGCAAAGAAATAATCTGCTACAAATTCAGAACGACTGAGGTATGAGCAAAACTGGATAATGTGTTTATGAACCTATAATCTCCACTCGTACTAGGATGCTTGCTAACAGGGCACAAGAAGTTATGTCCATCATTCTGCATAATGGGCAATCTGCCTATACTGTTCGGTACATCATCATTAACTTGCTTCAGGGTCATTAGCTATGTGTCAGCATGCTTCTGAATATAGTATTCATGGATTTACAACAAAAAGAAGAACAAAAGCTGATTTCCTGAGCACAGTTTTCCAAGTTTTGCAAACATCCAATTACATTTGTCATGCAGAAACCACACATATCTATAGTTTAGCTGGCCTTAATTTATCCACGTATATTGTAAGGCTATGCGCAAACAGAGGACAAGAACTCCATGTCTGCCATTGTAACAGACAGGAAGAAATATCCCACTAGATAGTAGATGAAGTTTAGCAGTCATTGAATAATTATCAGATACCAATGAACAAGAAGATAATTCTGGCAGCACAAGGATATTAAAGAACCTACATAACAAGTACTTCAACCTCAGCATGATATCTTCCAAAACAAAGCAGAGTATATTAAAAGTATAAGTTAGAGTAGAGAAGAACATGTTTGGATTGACTTACAGTGGAAAGACAGACTCGACTCCAACGCCAGCCACTAATCTACGCAATCTGAAGGTTGTATTGATCCCAGCATTGCGCCTTCCCAGTACAATCCCTCTCAATGTCAATTCACGCCGTTTGTTCTCAGGAACTTGCTGTTCATTGATTCACAGGAAGGATCAGTGCCAGAAACATATCCAAACAGCACTAAAGCAGGAACACAAGGAAATGATATACCAATCTCATCTGAATCATACATCCAGCCTGCACATCAGGAATCTCCCTCTCCGAGCGGACCTTTTCGACTGCCTCTTTGTTCAGGATCTGCATAGTCAAACAAGCAGATTTATCTTTTTGTGGTGATTTTGTTACTGTCACTGGATGCAACGTAGCAATACAGTCCCTGCAAGTATGTAACACTCACTCAGTTTACGTACATTCATAATGTGCCTGGCGGTCTTGTCGGGCCTCTTGAACTTGATGCGCGGGGGGTGCTCAACCGCAAGAGAGGTGGAATCGTCCGAATCAGAAGCAACCTCAGCCGCATTCCCCACCGTCGACAAACCCCTGGTCGCAACGAGAGCTTTTGCGCAGAGACCCAAACCGGAGACGGCAGCGGCAGGAATGACCCGGCTCTGCACACGCCCGGATTGATCTACCCCGACCGGGCGGGCGAACCCGTAAGGCTGCCTAAGGTGCTTGATGGCCGAGGATGGCTGCGCCGCCCCCGGCTGAGCCGCGGCTACAGGAGCAGCGGCAAGCTCCAGGAGCCTCACCGCCGCTCCACGGCTTCCGGCTCGACAGACATTCCGGACCAAAGATTGCATCCTGAGGCCCGTGCCCTGCGAAGAATTTGCTCAGTAAACCACGGGCGAATCGAATTTTTGCGAAAAATCGGAGTTATATGCATGTCGTTGGGCAGGGGAGGATCCAGTAGATAGCTTTAGGTTAGGGTTTCGGTACTCAGCTCCGCACAGCATGAAGGGAAAGGAAGAGAAGGGGTGGGAGTACCTGGTGGGTGCTCGTCGCCGGCGAAGAGACCAACGAAGGCCTCGGCACCTGGCTTAGGGCGGCGGCGGCGGGACTGGGAGTAACCACGCGGAGGGATGAAGCGGACCGGGAGGGGGAATGCAGCGACGGGCGGCCCAGTCGGGGTTGTTGGGCGCAGCGAGAGCTCACCCGCATGGTCCTTCTTCTGGGCCGGTTTCTTTTTTCACACATTTCTTAGGGATTTTTTTTATTTCTCTCCCTTTCAAAATTTTTATTCTTCTTTTATATATAAAAAATATTCTTGATTCATATCTATCCTCTTCGTGGAACTGTCAATGGCTATTTCTTGCATTTCTTTCTGTGGTAAAAGAACTGTGACTACAGTAACGATTCCTGGAGCTTAAAGCTTATGTTATGGATCAGCAAACCAAGCTTATACATGAGCTACAAGACCAATGTACTAATAATTCTGAATGTTTACATTGTGTTCAGAGTGTGGTTTCCAGATTCTGCTATAAAAAGAGCACTCGTGGTCAGCGAATGCGATCGAGGGCTTTAGGCTTCTAGCATTCCATTGCAATATTTTTAAAATTGGCTTGGATTGTGAATGAATTCCGTTTAAGATTTTGTTTGGAATGGGAATTCGATTTTGTGTGATTTCCCCCCAAAAAATATATATTTCCCAATTTCACCTACAAATTCGTTTGGAATATTGTGGCATACTATTGACTTTATTAATCGCTATATGAACCACCATGTACTGAACTGAACCGAACCGAACCATCACCTGCCATGGTTCAAGTATATTCCTATGAGGGCGATGGCAATCTATCACGATCTGAAAACAACAGCTGTCTATAGATAAGACTCATAGACAGATAAAACTTTGTTGCGAATCAAGCATTCACACCTGGGAAATGAGCATGAGTAATCATCCCAAAAATGTTTTGCATTGCACTCAAAATGACCCTGTTCGACTGGAATTATAAGCCGGCTGAAAAACACTGTTGACAGATTTTTTGTGAGAGAAAAATATTGTTCCGGCTGAAAAAACAAATCGAATAAGACGAATTATAAGCCAGATGAACAGGGCCATGTCTTCGATCAGGTCGGCCACACAAAGATAAACGTGTGACATAGTATGTGAATGATGTCTCTCTTACGAGGAATTTTCATGGGGACAAGCTGAAAACAGCTAGTAAGGTCATTTCTTCATCATTCAGGTAAAATACAAAATGAGAATATTTTAATAAAAGGTGTCATATAAGTACAAGAGTTTGAAATTACTATGAGATAAAAACACTTGCAACAACTATTAAGATCATAATTTAAAAGTTAATAATCTAAATTTATGACATCATGAGACATGAGTTGCAACAAGACGCCATAACAATCATTAAGTGTATGTTTGCATACGGAGGACACATGTGTATGTTTGTGTACCTAAGACACGTAGAGGTGATGCAAAATAAAAGTCTATGATAATTGATACGGATGGAAAAACCTACAACATAATCGATAAATTTAGTATAGAAGGATAGAGATTACAAGCATCTATATTCATATTTGTGTTACAAAATGAACATAAAGGAGAGCACAAGGATAGGTATTAAACATGAGTTTATAGTTATAACAGCATTTTTTTAACGAAAATAGTCAGAATAGCAGTACCTGACCTCGTATATATATAACAGCACAAAAGAAGCATAGAGTTCTTTCAACAAAGTATGCAAGAAAAAAAAGAGATAAATTAGCTATCGAATCAATGAACACAACATTATTTAGTACTGAGTAAGCATTAAGCAGAGTGCACATGGTGCACACTACCACCAGCAGGCATCGTCCGGCGACGAGGCACCACGCCTTTACACGGCGCTCACGGCCTCCATGAACTCCTCATCGGCGATTAGCCTGCCAAGCGCCTCAGGAGACAGGCACACCTCCAGCGCCATGCTGCCTCCGCCGGCACGTCCCTCGAACACGGTCACCTTCCCGTCCACCTTGTTCCCAGCACCACTCCGGACGGCCAACGGCCGGCCCCATCCAAAGTCATTGCTGTACACGTCGAACCGTGGCGAGCTCCCGGTCACGGTTGTCACGGTATGCGCACGGTTCCTGGAGGGTTTTGTGTACAGCAGGTTGGGCTTCTGGGCCCAACAGGTGAGATTGTTCCTCACCTTCGCCTCATCAAACGACACCACGACGCGGTTCAGGAGCCACGCCGCCCAGCCGAGCCCTTTGTCCAGGATGTCACTGACGGTGGATTTTGCGACATCAAGTACCACAGCGTTGCCCATGTACTCTTGTGGTATACTCTTCACCCGAGCGCGGCATCCAATGGCAAGCTCGTACGTGGTCTCCATGTGTGGTGCGAGCCCCCGGGCACGGCACACAGCTCGCCAAAGGTGAGCGAGCAAGGACTGCAGCGAGGAGATGGTGGCCGTCGCAGTTCCTGCCATCTCGGCATTTGCCTTCGTCTTGAGCCTCTTTATGCTCTCCGCAGAGAAGTGGAAGAAACATTCCTGCACCGTCTTGTCTCTGTCTTTTTCTACAATCAAATTTACGCTTTCTTGGTCCTAATCTTTTCATTCTGAGCTTCTCCAAAATCCTTTTCTTCCACTCGAAATCACTCATTTCATTTCATCATCCATCAGGGTATCTCTGAAATATTCCCGGAAATTATTCGGGCTTTGTCGGGAACCTTTTCCTATTTTTTAGGAGAATAATCTATTTTTTAGATGCTCCAAATTATATTATCATGAGCTCCAAATACTTTATTTGGGTTCCTCATGTTTCATAATGTCTCTAGAAAATTCCCTCGAATTTTCGGAGCTTTCGGAGTATTTTTTGCGGCTTAAATAATAATTCTGGACTTTTCTAGAATTATTTTATCCATGAAATTAATTAATTCCGAAAATAATAAATATCTCATTTTCCACCAAAGCCTGTGTGCAATAATCCTAAATGCCCATTCATTTATTTACTAATGAGCTTTAATAATTAATTAGGCCTATTAGTAAAGATGGAGGGTGCAACGTCAATTAGCACCATATCGCTAGTTGACATGGAGGTTGAGAGTTTTCCTCCCTATATATACATACCTACCTCTTGGGCAAAGCACACCAAAACTACCGTAAGAGGAGCCCCTAGTTTGGGAAATCTCTCGTGTAGTAAATTAGAATTTTCTCCCTTCTTATCGCGGGCCGCCGCTCGTAGCTCCCTCCACCCCTCGCCGAAGTTCTGCATCTGCAGCTTGCGTTCCGGCGAACTTCCGACGAAGGTTCGGCGAGCTTTTCCGACCACCTCGGACATCTCCAGCGAATTCCGTTTTCACTCCGAGGTTTGTCTCGTCATCCTCTTCACCGACACACCTTTCGTTTCGCAAATCCGTCGTTCGTTCATCGATTCCCTAATATTTCTCTTTTATTTCGGCGAGGTGCTTCCATGAATGACGCCATCTTCTTCTTCATTTCCGGCCACCTTGACCCCGTGCGCCATCACTGCAGCCTCACTCGCACGAGACCCAGGCCCCAGACCTGCGTCGCCCTTGGCACGACACTGCGGCAGGAGGCCGCTGCCGCCTTGTCACGCACAGGCGTGTGTGCGTGCTGTTTCCCGCCAGTCATGTGCCCCGGTCGCGGACCCCAGGCCCAGTGCCGTGCTGCTCCAGGCCAGCGCCCGGTGCCCCTCCAGTGGCCCAGCCTCTGCCCTTCTTTCCCCTACGCACGAGCAACAGGCCATATCATGGTCACGACGTCCGTACATGTACAAGATGATATTTACAGAATTGCCATTGAAGTTTAAATGTCCGTTGTTTCTTCGTTCTAGCTCCGATTCAAGTCATTCAAGTCGCGTTAGATTTGTGTCGTCGCGCTCTACACAGTAATGCTAATGGTTGTCATGTCTTATAATTATGAATTTATCAATTTAAAATACAATTTGACTAGTATTAATTTAATAGCTTTTAATTAAAAGTGACAAAGGTTTATAATTCTGTTTTGTTGCTTTGTGATCGTGGTGATATAAGCGACATATTAGCAACACTGTTTTTTTTATGTCGTGTGTTTTTCTATATATCGCTAAATATTATATTGATTAATATGTTTGTACTAGCTTTATAATTAAAAGCAATTTAGACTATATAACCACGGTTTCATAAATAAATATTAATTTAATTCATGTTAACATGTGTGTTTATGATTATAATTTAGTTAGTATCAATGTTTTTCATGTCACTTGACCACGAATTTATTAACTTGAATGCTAATTAGATTAATATTTATTTAATAGCTTTTCAACCAAAAGCGATCTAAGTTTAACTCCGTTTTGGTTGTGGTGCAGCTGTGCTGACTATAAGTTACATGTTAGTAGGAACTTTTAACATGTCTCACATCTCTAAATTTTGTAAGTTAAATATTAATTAGATTAATGATTACGCAAACTGGTTTCCAAATAAAAGCAACATAGGAGAATATGGATCTTTTTATAATTAGTTGCCAACTTAAATATTTATTTTTTTATAAATTGTCTAGTTTAAACATGATTCGGTTAAAGCCAGTTTAGAATGCAATTTCATTAATATTTATTCAATTCTTTTTTGAATTACAACTTAGGTTTACAATTTTGGTCTTACATAAACAAATGTTAACTTGAACGATAGCAATTTGAATATTTCTTTACTAGTTGTAACTTGGTTAGTACCAAAATTAATGTCTCTTTATTAATTATAATTTTTTTCTATAATTCTAAAACTAGTTTAGATGCTCACTTGTTTACTTTCTTTTCATAAAAGAAATGTGTTTGCTTATATGTTTATGAATAATATATGGTTAGATTTAACTTGGTATTTTAATAAATCGCGTCAGTCCTTTGTAATTAAGTATGAATGACTTATCTGATAGCAACTTGAATATGTTTTAAATTATGATTTGCTTAGCTTTCAAAATAAAAGAACATATGAGAACATCTATTCAATTTGTACATGATGCGTGTTGAAGCAGATCGCATTTATTCATACACAGTTTGACATCATTTATTCAATTTATATATCATACTAGTTTATGATATATATATATATATATATATATATATATATATATATATATATATATATATTGTTTAGCAAGTTAAAGTTTAACTAGTATAAATGATGTCAAACTGTGTATGAATAAATGCGATCTGCTTCAACACGCATCATGTACAAATTGAATAGATGTTCTCATATGTTCTTTTATTTTGAAAGGTTAAAGTTTACTTTGATTGAATGATACATGCATGTTAATATTTAAAATATGATAATGACTAATCTGAATTTGTAGTTTCTCATGATTTTATTTAACTAAAATATCCTCTAGTTGATTGTTTTCTTTTATAGTATAGAACTCCCGATAGTCGTTTCTTTTTAATGATAGTTTTGTTATTGGCGTGACCGTAGTAGCTAGATCTCTTTTAGCACGCTGTTTTTAAGTTTTTATTTGATTGGTGTATTGTTCTTAGTCTACCTTATTTGCTTGTATGTGTGCTCGACTCGCTTGGTGCTTGCTATGAGTAGAAGAAACATGGTTCGTTAGCACTAAAGACGGGAAGCTAAGGACCGACAAGTATAACAAAAGCTAAAGATCAGAGACAGAGGCTGAAGATTTCTCAGTAGCTAACTTTGCAAGAAAGACAAGTATAACATGGGATTTCCTTATTGTCCTATTCACTTTAATCACATGAAGTCATATTGCATGTGTCTATATTGAATTGTCATTAAGGATTTCCTAGTTTTTGGTCTATACCTTGTCACCTATGGGATTTTGCATTGGGCAGCTTTTGCTAGCGCTGAACATAAACTATGATCTTGTAATATGATTAATGGAATATGCAACAACACTAAAAGATGACTTTTTAATTACTGTTTGAAGAGGGCTAGAGCATGGTGCTATTCTTCTTGGTGCTCTAGTTTCTCTCCATAAGGACTCATCTGTGGACGAACATCCAGGATTTACAGTACAACTGTGAGGGCTATATGGTTCTGGCTTTAGCTCAGTATGAGGACCTTTTCTAGCTTGTTAGAGGTTACCTTTGTGGCGCAAATGGGGAAAAGCAGACTGTGGATCCCTAGGACTGATTGTATCACACAGACTGACTTCTGAAACCTAGCGGCCCTAACTTGTTAGACGAACCTTTGAAAGGCTTCATAGTGTTTCCCTACCTGCTCACCTTGGAAGTGTTTTGGGAGTCGCGATCCCAGGCATATGGGTAATCATGACTCACAGTGAAAGTGTACAACCTCTGCAGAGTGTAAAACTGTTATAACAGCCGTGCTCACGGTCACGAGTGACCTTGGACCCTTACAGAATAAATGATGACACTGATGATAATGATAATACTGATGATATTGATACTCACTAATGATTATTGTTTCTTGCTATACATTATTCTCGTTTACATGATCATGAGGTTATTTGGGCTTATGTTAAACTTGTTGCTACTCAATTTCTAAAAGATGACTCACTAAAAGCTATTGCACTAAACCCGTGTCAAATCTTTTGAGCCTCATAAACCTCATGATATATTTGCTGAGTTCGACATGGACTCACTCTTGCTATTTCCCACACCTTAGGATAGTGTCTGGAGTTTTTAGGCTTGTGATCAACCAGTCAGTTTGTTCCTGGAGTGAAGTCTACACCCGGTGTTCGAAGTTGTCTTTCCGCTGTGTTGCTCTCTAAGGTTATATCTTATACTATTGCATTATGTTTATTAAGCATTTGTCTCTTGATATTACACTTATCTGCGGCTATATGTGAGATTTGATTTTTTTTATTTCACATATGGTGTATGTCTGGTTTTGTCCTTAAAACCGGGTGTGACAAAACCAGTGCAAACCATATGCAACATCCAGATAAAACAATTGCAACATACGTGTGAAACATATGCAACATCTAGATAAACACATTTGCAACATACGTATGCAGTAATGGTCAAGTGAAACATTGAGAATAGAACCTTGCAACATACATGTACAACCATTGCAACATATACAACATCTTGATCTACTTTTGCAACATCTATATGAAACACTTGCAACATACCTCTGAAACAATTGAAACAGACGCTTGCAATATGCACTTTCAAGCGCAACATCTACTTGCTGCTTGGACGAAACAGAGGCTCGTTGACACGGAGCTCGATGCCGTGGAGCGGTGAGGGGGGATGCCAGCTGGGAGGCAGCAGCGCAGCCCCGGCGAGCGGCTACGTGGCTCCAATGATAGAGCGAGCGAGTGTGGTCCCCCATGCAAGGTGCCCCAGCGGTGGAGGCGGCAGCGCTGCCCGCGGCGAGCGCTTGCGCTGCCTGCAGGGACCACGCGTGAGGTGCCCCTATGGTGAGGCGGCAGTGCTGCCCGCGGTGAGCGCATGCACTGCCTATGGTGAGCGGCCTTGCATTGGAGAAGGTGAGCAGTGGCCAGGCGACGCGGTGGAGTCGGACACAGAGGTCGAATAGCACGGTGGATAAGGCCTTCTGAACGAGTGGACAGGGGTGGGTCAATAGGTGCGCCTGGCGTGGATGGGGCGGACAAACGCCCTATTCTAATCATTAGATAAACCGCTGTTGTTAACCGGAAAACACAGAAACATAAACACGATAAAAAAGATAAAACCGATATCAAGGCATGGTGTTTTTTAATAATAATCTAGCTTTGATACTGTTTGTTAGTGTTTATGGTTAGATTGGGACCTAGAAAATACGCAAATTCGACATATACCTAACAAACTTCACCTTGACAAATATGCATGCCACCTTGAAGTCACCCAAACTTGAGCCGATCCTTTGCCGCTCTACGCAAGAGCTGCCAGACGAGTCTCATCACATACACACTGCAAACAAGAGCCTACATTATTCTCACAACTCCATGCTCCATGACTCCACCAGCAGTTGTGCACCCTTCTCTTTTATCACCACCATCTCTATTGAGTAAAATTATATTCATCTCCAACCTTGACAATGCCTGACTCCTTGAAAACATATCTGTTCCCTGTTAGGCACCACATGCCTAACTTAATCCAATACCACGCTCAAACCTGACTGCACATGTGACACCAAAAACTTCAAAACCACTAAGTTATATATGAAAATTGCCACATTCATTTCTGCTGCAAGGTACGCCCGACGCCTTTACACCGTAGCCTCTTGCAGCCTTGACCAACTAGATTACTCTAGTTGTCCAAAATTAACAAGGATGATATATAAGGCCCGACATACAGATGGTTTCTTATGTAAAACATAACATTGTAATTGTTCTCTGGTGGTCGTTGGTGCTTCTTGTATGCATCGGAATTTCCCGTGAAAAGGATTGTAAGAAGAGTAACTTTGTTGGCAAGTTGAAACATCCAACCGCATGATGAGATGGATAAACATTGAGATAAAGAGAGATTTGACTTGATATCCAAAAATTTTATTTTTTGAAAATGTAAATAAACCTATCCACGACTTAGCCGAGATTTTTAATAAATCATTTTCCACACTATAAAATTAATGCAAAGAGCATAAATGCAAGGTACGCCCGATGTCTTTACACCATAGCCTCTTGCAGCCTTGACCAACTAGATTACTCTAGTTGTCCAAAATCAACAAGGATGATAAGGCCCGACATACAGATGGTTTCTTTTGTAAAACAAAACATTGTAATTGTTCTCTGGTGGTCGTTGGTGCTTCTTGTATGCATCGGAATTTCCCGTGAAAAGGATTGTAAGAAGAGTAACTTTGTTGGAACTATTAATGGCAAGTTGAAACATCCGACCGCGTGATGAGATGGATAAACATTGAGATAAAGAGAGATTTGACTTGATATCCAAATTTTTTCTTTTTTGAAAATGTAAATAAACCTATCCACGACTTAGTCGAGATTTTTAATAAATCATTTCCACACTATAAAATTAATGCAAAGAGCATAAATGCAACAAGAAAATTATAACCTATGACAATACTAATTTAATTTATAAAATGTTTTTTCTCAGCTGCTGCTACAAATTTAGTCATTACTAGTTTTTTAGTCTAACAAACTTTAGAAAATTGAAAAATTCAAATTAGGGTGTTACAACAATTGAGATCTGAACGTCATAATTAACTGGATAACGTGTTTATGAAACTATAAAGTCCACTCGTATTGCATGGGCACATGGCTAGCTACTGTGAAGTAAAGCAGGAGTATGCATGGGCACATGGCTAGCTACTGTGAAGTAAAGCAGGAGTATGCATGGGTACATGGCTAGCTACTTCATGAACCTCTTTAAACAAAGGAGAAAGAAAGAAAAAAAAAGGCAGTAATAGATGAGAATTCGCAGTACATGTTCAGAAAAAAATAAAAAGGAAATAAAGCAAAAGGGGGCACATGCCAGTGCAAGCGCTTTATTTGAGGAGAAGCAAAAGACAAGCAGGGGACGGAGAGAAGCAAAGCACCCTCCCACAGAGCAGAATATATGAAGATGCGAGACGTATATGGGAGCTAGGCAGCAGCAGCAAGCAAGCGAAAGGGATCGTACCTGCTTTGTCTGTGTGAGTGTGCTTTTGCTTTTGCTTTGTTGCCTAGCAGCTGAGATGGACGACGACGGCAACACGCTTACCGACTTATTGCCACATCGGAACTAACAACCTTCTCTCCCTCCTTCGTCGCCTTCGTCTCCTCCATTGGCCAAGCATCTGGGATCAACCAACCAACTCATCGACATCATCTCGATCTCCTCTCGATCCGCTGAAACTAATAAAGGTGTGTGCATTATCCCTAGCTCCCTACCAATTTCTCTTAATTCTATATAGTATTTTTTTTGGAACGAAGCGGTAGCCAATTTCATTATTACTAGAGATAATAAAAATAATTATACACATTATATGTATGGGTTTTTGCTGCGGTACTCCAGTTACCTCCGAAAAGGTAAGAGCTTAAACAAATCAGAATCCTTGATTTTTTTTGGTAGACATAGTAATTGTGTAATTAAAATAATCAGCATACAAGTAAAAAGAAAACTATGTAATGTGAGACAGTGATTTACTTCCTTACCTATTTCTCTCTTGCACGGAAGGCAAGCAACACACCGGAGGTACCTATCCTACCCGACAACCTTTAGTTTTACTAGCAATACATTCTTATAAAAGAACTATTATATCTAAATGCATTTTCTAAATAAGCATATCTTATCCCATCTATGCATGACATGACAGTACGTTCTAAGGTCACGTTCAATCCATGAAAAAACTACGTATAGCTAAATATTTTTTGTCCACCCAAAACACAAAGAGCATATATTGGGGCCCAAAAAAAATCTTTAGTTCTTTTTCCATAGATGCTAACAATCAAGTATGGCCCATTTTATTTATACCTGGCATCATAGCTTTTACAGGTTTCAAATTGAAATCCTTCCTATAATTCTATTTTTCAGTTTTGATTTAAGCTATTTAGCCCAAATTTGTTCCTTTCGATTAAAAACTAGGAAAAATCATCTAAATGCACGGTTCAAAAATTAGTATTTTGTCATATGTGGTCAAGTGAAATCTAAATTTCCTTAATAAATGGTAAGCGCAAAACTAGGTTTTATTTTGAAATTAAATTTAAAGCATTGGAAACAAGTTCAGCATTGGAAACAAGCATTGGAAACTATGTATAGCTAAATATTTTTTTGTCCACCCAAAACAAAGAACATATATTGGGGCCTAAAAAAATCTTTAGTTCTTTTTCCATAGATGCTAACAATCAAGTATGGCCCATTTTATTTACTAGTAAAAATGCCCGTGCATTGCAACGGGAGAACGATTTATTATGTCATCGGCGTCACGAGTGTTGTTGTATGGTGAAGCCGTATGTGGCACAGTGGCCACAATAGCACGCACACCTAATGTCGTCGTGCACGACCAAGCAATGTAGGACGCCGGTGCGCCAACTATTAAGGCATGGGCTCGCACTGCACAACTACGTGATAGTGCAGCACAACGCTCTTGTGGCATGACTCTAGTGGTGGCTGAGCGGATTAGACTCCTTGCAGCGGCATAGGCGTGGCCTGACGATCGCAATTTAGAGAGCATGAAACCCTTACGGTGCCCTGAATGATCTTGAAGAGTGACGTCCATGGGAGATCTGGCTGTGCCATTAGTGCCCATGACGACGCAATAGTTGGTGCAGATAAGCCTGGCAAGGAGTAGATGTATGACGTGAGGGTCAATCGATTGCTCCACTGTCGGTCTTTTGAACCGCAAGTCCACATAATTTCAGTATGCTTGATGTGTCTTGCCTTGTCTCATCGTTATTGATCTCCTACTCTCTCGAGGACTCTGATTCTTGTAGGGTCATAAGTCTATGACAATCTATAGCACACGTGCTAATGAGACTCTAGAGGTGTAATGAGTTTGGACCTAGGAGAGGGAGCAGAACAAAGCTATCTCATCCAGCATAAAGACAAAACGGTTGACAAACATATTGATTAGGAAGCGGACAGACGAATGTAACTCGAGCAAAGGATATAATGGATGCAACAAATTAGTGGTGAAAAATATTTTTTGAAAGAATAGAAGATACTTGTTATTAGAAAAGAAATACGACCTAGTCGTTTAATATTGGAGATAGAACCATAAGTAAGAAATAAAAATGAGAGGTACACTTGAAAAAAAAAACAAAACTATAGCAAGAAAACTTGGAGTAGATGGAAACTTTGGGAGAAAAGAAGGGGAAAACATCGAAAGAAAATAAATGAAGGGTCCAAAAAGGAAAAAAAAATAGATGCAAAAACAGGAAAAAAAATATGGACGAAAATAAAAAATAGAACAAGTGAAAAACGGAATCAGAAAGAAAAAACAAAAAAGAGATTCAATGTAAAAGGTTTGAAGGTGGTAGAGGGTAAATAGAAAACGATTCATTTGACATCACGTGAGTTCACATGGTCTAGTGGCTAGCAACTGTTAATTGCATGGTAGAAGCCACGGTTCGAATCCTCGCGTGGCCGGAATTTTTTTCTCGTTTTCCGGTTGTTTTCCTGATGGGTGGAGTGGACTGGGCTGTTTACGCATTGGGCCGATTAAACACTAATAAGGCCCATTATAAATAATATCTGCACTAAATTATTTGTCCCGTATGAAAAATCAAGGAGAGATTGACTCGGTTTAAATAGGTGGCTATTATCTCGTATGGAAAATTAAAGAGAGATTGACTCGGTTTAATTAGGTGGCTATTATCCCGTATGGAAAATCAAGGAGAGATTGACTCGGTTTAATATTAATGTTTTTCAATTCTAAACTAAAAAGAGTGATGTTAAGTAGTGGTTTTTCAATTCCAAACTAAGAAGAGTGATGACGAGTAGTTAGGGGAGGGCAGACCAAAAAATAGGGGGTGAGAAATTTTGCCTCTTTATTATTAGGTATAGATGCCTGGCATCATAGCTTTTACAGGTTTCAAATTGAAATCCTTCCTATAATTCTATTTTTCAGTTTTGATTTAAGCTATTTAGCCCAAATTTGTTCCTTTCGATTAAAAACTAGGAAAAATCATCTAAATGCACTGTTCAAAATTTAGTATTTTGTCATATGTGGTCAAGTGAAATCTAAATTTCCTTAATAAATGGTAAGCTCAAAACTAGGTTTTATTTTGAAATTAAATTTAAAGCATTGGAAACAAGCTCAGTTTTTTGTGACACGTGTCTTTTAATTTCAAAAGAGAATCTAATTTCCAGCGTGTGTTTTTGTTAAGAAAAAAATAAATTTTACTCGAGCATGTATGTTAAAAAATTATATGAGAAAATACTACTTCTCAAACCAGGAATCTGGATGGTTTTTTGTACTTCCAAGAAACATTTTTTAGACCAAACAAGTTAACCAAAAACTGAAAAATAGCTATAGAATGACTTACAATTTTTTTTTATTTTTCTATAGAATGACTTACAAGTGTATGACTTACCAAAGTCTTTTGTTGCATAAGAATGGTTTTGAAAGTCGTTCAATCATGAGAAGACATTGTATATTTTGTTTATTCGACACACGAGGTATACTTTTGTAATTACCATACAAAAGTGAACTTAAAAAATAAAAAAGTTCATTATAATGTCACAATCCACTAAAAAGTTACATGTTCATACAATCACATATGGGATCTTACATCTATTAATAGATCTAATTATGTATGTGGTCGTACATTAGAGCTAATGGATCCAATTACAAGATATTTTGCCTACTATTTTGTCTACTCTCTAAAATTAAAAAGATTATATTTATTCTATTACCTCCAAAGGATGTAATATGTAGTAATCAACATGTGGATCAACGGTTCATAGTTACTTGGGAGTACCATAGCAATCCCCATTATATATACTAGTTTATCAACCTGTGCTCTCATACGGGATAGAATATTTGAACACATAAAAATTAATTATTGTTTAGTGTACTTTAACTATTAAATAGATACTATATTAAATTGCATGTTTTCACTTTGTTCATTTTCTAACACAATAGATACTATGTTGTCTTTATCCAATGTACCAAACATTAGCTTAAACTATGGTGGCTTATGTTGTAGCCCATATCTTCTGATGTCATGAATCTAAAACAAATTAATAATATTAAAGTGCACATTTTTTCACTTTGTTTATTTCCCAATACAATAGAATCAATAGATATAATGTTATCTCTATTAGAGTCATGGTCATGTAACACCCAGAAGAAAACAACAACAAAACAACCTTCTCTGGAGTATTACGACACTACACTCTAACAAGAACACATCATTAGAGAACGTGGAAGCAACAAACATCATCTAAGTTAAACATTAAATAAAGTTTTCTAAGATGACATAAACAAAGAAATCTTCAATGACAACCAACAAACCTCAGGTGTTTATTACAATGTACAAAAAGACTCCAACAACCAATTAATTTGTTGCAACTAAAAAGTGATTGTTTGAAGTATATGTCAACAAGTGTGCACTCATGTTGTTACTCCCATCCCGCCAATATCCTTGAAGGTCATGAACCTGAGATGGGGAAACAAATTGAAGGGTCGAGATGGCGGACTAGAGGGGGGGTGAATAGTCCTTTCTGAAACTTAATTGTGTTGGCTAACCGAAACAAGTGCGGAATTAAATCTATCGGTCTAGCCAAGACTACACCCCTCTATCTATAACTCTAGCACCTTACAAAAGATCCTAAACAAGAGCTCACCTAAACAATTCTAGCTTGTAAGGTCATACAAACCTATGCAACTAGTACTTCAAGCACTGGGGAGCTCCTACACAATTCTAGTAAGCAAAACCACAAAGCTCCTAGGCTCACTAGCAATGCTCAATAACAAGGCAACCAATGTCAAATTAGAGAGCGCAAATTACTTATCTACACAAACTAAGCAATGTGACTAACAAGGTTACATAAACCAAATTAGCCATGCAAAGGGGATACTTCTAGCTACACAAGCACAACTAGATACAAGAGCAACAACACAAGCAATGTATATATGAAGGTAAATACAAGCTTGTGTTGCACGAAGGCAAACCACCGACAAGAGTAGACAATGTTGACACGGTGATTTTCTCCCGAGGTTCACTTGGTTGCCACCAAGCTACGTCCCTATTGTGTCGACCAACACTTCATGGTTTGGCGGCTAATCGGTATCCACAACCGAGCTCTCCCAAAGAGCGCCGCAAGAACCCACCATCAAGTGTGGTAGCTCAATGACACACTCTACTAGAGTTGCTCTTCGCGATCCCCGCGGGGTGAGCACAATCCCCCACACAAAGCTTCTCCGGAGCCTCGCACAATCTTCTTGCGAGCTTCGACGGAGCCACAAGTCACCAAGCCATCTAGGAGGTGGCAACCTCTAAGAGTAACAAGCACCACCGGCTTGAAACATGAACACCTAGTGCCACTCGATGCAACCTCACGATGCAATCACACTAGAATCACTCACTCACTTATTGATTTGCAATCTAGCAAGCACAAGTGAGTTAGAGGCTCTCCTAGCACTCCCAAAGCATGGACACTAAGTCCTAAGGGTGCCAAGCACCAGCCAAGGCCAGCCACCACTTCTATTTATAACCCCACAAATGAATATAGCCATTGCCCCTTCACTGGGTGTTTTTCGGGGGTGTCAGACGCGTCTGATGCTCGGGCAACAGACGCGGCCAGCGTCTGATGCTCCTCAGCCGCCCGTGACCGATCTTTGCCACGTGTCCTGGATTGAATGAGAACCGTTGATCTCCAACGATCGGCTAACATCCAACGGTCGGATCGCGTGCAACAGATGCGTCCGACGCCTCCCTAGCCTCCGTGTCCGATGTCCAATAGACACAGTCTAGAGAGCTCTAGAAACCGGCAAACGACCAACAAACGCGTCCGTCGAGCGGGCATCAGACGCCGCTCCGCGTCTGTCATCGCCGAGGCTTGCAACGCTGCTGACGCCACTCACAACAGACACTGACGTCTAGCGTCTATCGCCCGACCACAGCCGCGTCCATTCCATCTCCTTCGATGTTGATGCAACACATGCACCAACCAATCATCAAATGATATGATCCACTTCATATCATCACGTGACCGTATTGGCTCATCGATCTTGACCTCACTTGCTCTTCACCGTTGCGTCGGTCCATCGGCGCCAAGTCTTGCTCAAGCTTCACCGTCACACGCGGTCCCTCGCTTCAAAGCCTCCGACTTACCCTTCACACTTGCAACCGGTCCATCAAGCCAAGCCTCATCTTGATCTTCGCCACCTTGGTCACATGACTCCATGTTATGTCTCATATGCAATGAGCTCCTTCATGACACAATCACATGTGGACTAATTCTCTGTGTATCTCACATAAATACAATTAGTCTACCTAAGGTTGTCACTAAATTACCAAAATCAAACAAGGACCTTTCACAAACATAAACCTCAGCAAGCAAACCGCTTTAACAATACTATTTAAATCATAGTTTGATTAAGCCACCAATTTTAAATAACTAGGTAATGGAAACATCAATACTTCAACATCGAACACTTCATAAGTTTATCTTCATAATGCAAATGCCAATGGTGCAATGCATGACTTCATTTCTACCCACACATCCGAAGGAGAGGGAGTGAGGGCTGTAGCCACATTGCTCATTTCAATGTGTGTTGCTATACCTGTACTTACCGCACCAATCTGGCTACGTTTTCTTCAAATGTGTCTCAACGGAAAAGTGAAAATGCAAATGTTGCAGTGTGTGCACTTCAGATACTTCATAATTCAATAGTAATACCACAATATATGAGATAGCATACTTCAAAGCAAAGTAGTACTTTAAATTTCAAATTATATAGCTAGTGTGAGATACTGAAATTTAGTGGAGACAATTCAAACAGTAGAGCTAAAGTATGTGGACCACAACGCCACGTTTACTTGCCTTTACCGACGATCAAGCGGGAGCTAGGCATGCTCCGAAGGCAAATCTGATCACAAGCCAACCTCAGTACCAAAATCATCAAACCAACAAGTACAAACAACAAACAACACACTAGAATGCCCCCAAACCCGCAGTTCAAGCTTCAACCATTGTGCTGTCGATCATGGCTGCAGCTCTGTCCCTTCTCTTTTTAATTGACTTCTAATCCACACATTCAAATATTCCTAAAATTTATCAGATGATATAAATCTCCATTATCTACAACTTTAGTATAGTAATATTTGACATAAAAGATATCCAAGATGGCCTAAACAACCTCTCAACTTAACTGAACATTTCTGACGATCAAATCAGAACAGCAAGCTTATAAAATCTATAACTGGAGATATACTTATCCAAAAATATGAAATACAACAATCTGGAAAGAGTACGAACAACCCTAGAACTTTTGGTTAGATCAAAAAGAACAAATTCGTCCAATACGAGGGCCAAAACCTGAATAGATCTTAAACTATCCAAATTCTCAACATTGAAAAATAGCCTTCTTAGAACAATCATATCTCCCAGACTAAAGTGGCTACGAGGGTGATCTTTGAGTCAAAATAAAGGTATTGAAGTCCTCTACAACTTTAAAAATAGTGGACAATTTTATTAAGGCTCTGAAGATTCCCTAAAAAGATGATAAACAGGAACTACATAGTCTGACGGGATTTCAAAACATAGTTGAGATCAATTTTGAGAATTACTCCAACTAAACCCATTCTAAACGAATGATTTGATCCACAGAACTTGATCCAAAGAAGTGGATTAGGATTTGGAATCTCACCTAGGGCGACCACAGCGTTCTGTCTCTGAGGCAGAGACGATATATGCTGGAGATGTTATAATGTTTCTTTCTGTTCTTTTTTTAAACCAAACTCCTGTATTTCTGTTTATCTGAATGGAAATGGGGCTCGCCTCATGTGGAAATAAAACACAGCGAACATGGCGATGAGCCCCCGGCGATTCGCTCCTTCCTTCTATCTCTCTCTCCACTTCAGGATGATCCTCGTCGCTACGATCTAGTCATCGTTCTCATGGATTTTTGGAGAAAACGACAACGTCGACGACGGCGGCAAGCCCTAGTCCCTTCCTTTCTTCTTCCCTCTTCTCTTCTCACCTTTTTCCTATGCGTGAAGAGAGGATGGTGGCCGAAGACCGGGGAAAAAGTCAGACACGGTTGACTGGGCACTGTATCTTTACCCTTTAATCTTGTGAAGGACGCAAATTTCTGATCCAAACTCAGAACACTGCATATGAGTAGTCAAACAGAATGTATTTGAAAAGATCTATGGACGGTGACCTTTGATCATTGATCTGAGCAACGAATTAAAAAGTCAATTTTGGTCTCTCTTTGTCACACTCAATTTTAAGGATAAAATTGAATGCATAAACCTTATGTGCGCCCAGAGATCAGTCGCACACATAAGTTGACAAATTACAAATAGTATCATCACAGTGTATATTGCATCATGGTTAATACCATCACATAGTCTTTACATCACAAAGCGAAATAAAAGGATAACTCTCTCTCGTGGTAGCACCATCATAGGGACCGTCAACTAGTCGACCCAAACCTAGAAATCCTCAGGGAAATCCTCATACCAACTGTCATCTGTTATCCATCCGGGATTTTTATCCAAGTAAAGAAAATAAACAAGCATAAGTACATATTGTACTTAGCAAGATAACATGGGGTTATGAAGCTCAAAAAGGGGTGACTCTGGTTTACTGCGTTTAGCATTTTTGGCTAGTCAAGATTTTAGCATTAAACAATATCAAATTATGCTTAAGCCCCGGTTAAACCCACACGATCATATATCGGAACCAATTGAATCATATAAACATCATCGTAATATCATCATTTATCATCATAAATAAACAACATTATAAGTAACCATTTATTCTATGAGTTTTCTGGGCCGCTCATGACCATGAGCACGGCTGTTATAACAGTTTTTAATACTCTACAGAGGTTGTGCACTTTCACCATGAGTCGTGTTGCCCAAATGCCCGGGTTAATTACTCCCATAACACTGCCAAGGTGAGTGGGCATGGTACACTATGAAGCCCTTCATAGGTTTCTCTAACAAGTTAGGGCCGCTAGGTTTCCTCGATAGGCAGATGTAGGAACTCCCTTTTCATATGGCACAAATCCTTCGTGGCTATAGACATAAGAACAAGGGCAGTCCTATACCCAACGTGGCAAGCCCCTTTTGCGCCATAAAGGTAACCTCTAACAAGTTAGAAAAGGTCCTATTACTGAACTAAAATCAGAGCCATGTGACCCTCATGGTTGCACTATCAATCCCAGCTTTTGCCGATAGATAAGTCCTTATGGAGGGCCAGGAGCATCATGATCAAAAGCCATTTGCTCCTTCACCCTATAGTCCAGTTGTTTAAAAATAGATTTTACCTTTTTGTTCCATAGAACCATTAGTCATTTTGTAGATCATGTAAAGTTACGTTGAGCGCTAGCAAACTACCCATATGCATTTAACCCATAGGAGTCAAGGAACCATGATAACAACTAGGAAGTCCTTACGGTTATCAAGTTTAGACACATGCAAATGAGTAAATAATTAATGGTGAATAGGACATCAAGGTAGATCCCATGCTATACTTGCCTTGCTCAGTGTACTCAGGCTGTCCCTGCTGGTCTTCAAAGAACTCCGAGTTTCCAACGTACTCCTCACCGTCTGAACTCGACCAACAAAGCAACATCCAACATTCCAGAAGCATTCATGCAAAGCAAACAAGCCTATAGTTAGAACAGTACACCAGCAGTATAGAAAACAAGATTAAAGGTTTATGAAAAGAATCTACGTCACGCTACGCTCACACTGACGCGAAGATAACGAAAATCGGAGCTAAAACGTGAAAGTTATGAATTAAACAAGATTTCCAATAGAAAATTAATTAATTAAATCAAACTACAAAATTTAAAAGTTGCAAACATGGTTAACAGTAGTATAAACATGTAGATTACTTAGTTACAAACCAAACACAACTTGAACGGATGAAATCAGAGCTAAAACGAAGGTTTTATGAGCAAAATATTTCTAGTGGCAAATCTGTAAATAAATCGATACAGAATACGCTTTTCAAAAGGGAAAATGCATTTGCCGCAAGGCGCTAAGGACTGTGGCAGAATTTTGAAGAACCCGAGGGCTCTTAAACTACTTCACCACAGCGAAGGGTGTCACACTCCAATTAAAGGACAATATATAGTGCATACATCTTATGTGCGCCCCAGGAATAGTCGCACACATAAGCCGATAAATTAACAGAAGTACCATCACTGTGTACATACATCACGTTATTACATCACGTAGTTCTCAACATAACAGGCGGAAAGAAATAAATAACAACTCTCAAACGTAGCCTCTGCTCCACAGGGAAGGTCGACTGGTTGACCCAAACCTAGTAATCTTCGGGGAATTCCTCGTAGAAGCTGTCATCTGTTACCCATCCAGGATTTTTTATCCAAAAACAAAATAATAACAAGTGTGAGTACACTCGTACTCCGCAAGTATAGTATGAGGATTCATGGGGCTCAAAAAGGATAGACTCGGTGGACTGCAGTTAACACTTTTAGTAGATCAACATTTTATTATTAATTATCATCAAGTTATGCATAAGCTCCCATTTAACCCACATGATCACCTACTAGAATTAAGAAGAGAAATTGATCATCATTATAATCTCATCATCATCACCATAAGTCATCCACTTGTCAAGTAACTATTTATTCTGTGAGTTTTTCGGGCCGCTCGTGACCGTGAGCACAACTGTTATAACAGTTTTAACACTCTGCAGAGGTTGTGCATCTTTACCCGTGAGTCGTGTTGCCCAAATGCCCGGGGCCCATCGACCCCCTAACACTCCCAAGGTGAGCAGGCAGGGTACACTACGAAGCCTTCCATAGGTCTCTCTAACATGTTAGGGCCGTGAGGTTTTCTCGGCAGGCAGATGTAGGAACCCCCCTTTGGCACAAATCCTTCGCGGCTATACACATAAGAACAGGGGCAGCTCTATACCCAAAGTGGCAAGCCCCTCTTGTGCCCTTTCGGGTAACCTCTAACAAGCTAGAGAAGATCCTATTACTGAGCTAAAGTCAGAGCCATGTGACTCTCACGGTTGCATTGTCAATCCCAGCTTTTGCCGATAGATAAGTCCTTACGGAGGGTTTAGGGCAACATGATCAACATCATTTGCACCATCACCCTATAGTTCCACTGTTACCATCATGTTTATCCGTTGGTTCCATTAGTCATAGTGTAGATCATGTTTAGTTAGAGCACTAGCATTCTACCCATGTGCTATAAAACTCATAGGGATCAAGGTACAAGTCATCAATGGCTAGGATGTCCTTATAGTCGAGCAATATTAGACACATGCATAATGAGTAGATTAATTGATGAATAGGACATCAAGGTAAGCCCATGCTATACTTACCTTGGTTCACGAACTGCTGCTGGTCCTGCTGCTCCTCCTACGTGTCTGGGTTCCCGAAGTTCTCCTCACCGTCTAAACTCGATCAACACGAACCACAACACGCATTCCAGAATAGACATACAAGCAAAACATGACTATGATTAGAATAGTACACCAAAAATAAATGAAACTGTATAAACTATTCACCAAAATCATCTACGTCTCGCTACGATCACAATGACGTGTAGTGCACGGAAAACGGAGCTACAATGCAAAAGTTACGAGCTATTTAAGGTTCCAAAAGCTAGCTATTAAACTAGACTTAATCAAGAAATTCAAAAGCTTCTAATAGGTCTAATAGTAGCACTAATGCGTAGATTACGAAATTATGAAACTAACGCAAGTTGAACGGATCAAATCAGAGCTAAAACAATGATTTTATGAGTAAAACAAGTTAAGTGGCAATTCTGTAATTACTGAAAACGTATTTTTCATTTAACCCGAAGAAACTACGTTTTCAAAATGAGAACGTGTATTACGGGAGTACGCCAAGGACGGCGGGTTGGATATGCAAGAAGCCGAGGGGCTCTTTAGCAAGAAGACCCACGAAGGGGTATGGGCGATCCGGGGCTGTTGATCTCAGATCGGACGACAGGGATTTGATGGGAGGGGGAGAGAGAGGCGCGGCCGCCGGAGTTGGGGGTGGAGACGGCGGCTCCGCCATTGGCGGTGGCGGGGAGCTCGCCAGCGTTGCCCATTCGGGCGCTCTAGGCCACGGTTCGACAAACATGGGGGTACCGGGAGAGAGCGGAGGCGAAGGCGATCACCACCATGCCGTTTGCGCGGCCGGGGAAGGCTCGGTGCGGCACTTGCCATGGCCGGCAGTGGAGGGAGCTCGCCGGAGCTCGTGAGACCAGCCCTAGAGGCCATGATTGAAAAAGGTGAAGGCATGGGGAGGAAGAGGAGAGCGAGGCGAAGCTCACCGAGAAGAAAAACGGGGCGAAGGCGGCTCGGGGACGATGGCCGACGCGGTGGGGTGGACGGCCTCTTCGGTGGATCGCTGCCACGCAGTGGGTGCGGATCCACGAGCGAAAATGGAGCGGGGAGAGGCAGCAGGGGAGTAGCGTCGGGTGCGGGTCTCCCTTTGTAGGCTGGGCGCGGGGTGGGGCGCTCCCACGACGCGAGACGTTGGCGCAGCGGCGGTTGCGCCTTGACCGCGTTCAAAACGGAGGAGGGAGGGGGAAGAAGAGGGTGCTGACAGGTGGGCCCGGGCAGTCAGTGGCTCAGGGGAGGGAAGGGCAGCAACGGCGCCTGGGCGAGCTGGTTTGGGCCGGCCCAAGAGAGAATGCGCAAGGGGAGAATAGAAGAAGGCCAGCGGGCCGGCTCGGTTGACTGGGCCATCGGGCCGAAAGCGAGGAAGGAGGGAGGGGAGTGAGAAAAGAATTTCTTTTTTTTTTCTAATTTGATTTTCCAAATCCAATTTTCAATTGATTTTTAAACCTTTTAGCATTGGAATAAAAACCAGTCACCACAACAAATAAAGTGCATCGGCATGAGTGCATCAACATGTAACTAATCCCTATGATAAATTTTAATTTCACAAAAATTTATTATTTCCTACATTTGAATTGTCACAGAACCTCCTAATTATGATGGCCCACAAGTATACGTCATTGCCATAATGACCTCTGACAGTCGTACTTATGTTCACCATAACTTAAAAGGCCTGCTTTCCTCCGAACAGGATCCAATCACAGGAGTATTACAATATTACAACAGTTTATTCAAAATATTCAACAGAGTAAAGTAGCGGAAGTCTTACAATAACTTAGGTTACAAACTAGTTTTTCAAATCTCAAACCTTATGTAACATTATTACAAACCATTAGTAGAGAAGTATCGGTAGTAACTTTATTACATCACACAAGCGAGATGCCTTGCCCAAAGGCCACACAGTCTACTCGTCGTCGCTTTCTTCAACCACGACGGTCATGCAACAAGGCTCGAAGCAGACTTGTTCATGAACCGCACCTGCAACAAGGGGTTCAACAAACCCTGAGTACGAGAGTACTCAACAAGACTTACCCGACTAAGACAAAGACTCCAAGGGCATGCTAGCTTTAGGAAATCAAGGTACAGGTAATCTAGAGTCAAGATTTTCTTTTGCAGAAAAGCTTACTAAGATAAGTCCTTATTTTCAACATTTTACTTTTACCATTGATGGTTCATTAACCAAATCTAGGTGATCCTAATCTAGATCAAAGTAATTATCATCAAAACCTTTCTCATTCTTTCTTTCAATTCCAGTTCTTAACTACGATGCAAGTCAGGTGATCAAGTCTCCATAACCGAGGAGCAACGACGATTCGAACCGATTATACCCAGCTGGGGATCTCTAACATCACGACATATGTAGAACTGAATCTGCATATATCAACCCTCATTTAGATCTCCCAAAACCAGAACGTGTCCATCACCACCCGAGAGTACAGTACTCCTCGAACCCGGCCCGATTCTAGCCCCGAGGGTACACGCTACTCCCGCCATCTCTCCACTCCCAGTGCGAGGTTAGACGTTCTCGTAATGGAATCACCAACATTTTGGGCTTACCCAAAGCATGAGGCTAGTTGCAAAGTCTCAAAACACAAGCAGGCTTACAACGAACGGTCCTTAACCGACAAGGCGGAAACACTACATTGAGACTCCTTTCCCAATGCATGTTAGCAGTGGCCAAACCACCCGCCCGATCTTTTAAGTTCATTCTCATCTTTCAATATTCATTAAGTATGCCATCATGGCCATGTAAACATTTCATTTAAAAGCTTAACTTCTAAGCATAGCGAAGCATACTACGTATTTTCAGTAAAACAGGTGTCAAGGTTGATATCGCAATAATCAAGGATGACAATGCAGCAATTAGGTTATCACTCAACTCCTAATTACTTAATGCAGTAAATTATAATAATAATAAAGATTTGTAAAACTCAAGGTAGGGTTTAAATGCACCGGGGCTTGCCTTGCTCTGACACGACGACTGACTCAGACTCGTGAACTCCTCCGTCTGGTTCGGAACCCGCCGACGATCGCTCTTCTCCGGAAGCTTGCTCGACGACTTCGGCTTCCTCGAAAGCAGTGACTACACGAAGGTATAACATGCTTTAACATGATGCTCAATGATAAACATGATGCTTGATGATAGCATGCCACGGTTACTATTTGAGTACAACTTCCCTTCACGGTACCGTCGTAAACAGAAAACCTACTAACTAGTAGCGACGATTTCCCGCGATACCAGCTCTTAACCTAACAAGTTACTAACGAGCTTAATCATGAAATTAAGGTGCCAGAGATCACAAAAGGGTAGTGACCTAAGGACATCACTCAATCACAAAGGCACACAACACTTAAAGTTCTTAATTTAACATTTATTTTCTATTTAAATAATTAGGGCATAATTAGAAATTGATCAAACTTTAGCTAAACAAGCTCAAACTTTTTCTATGGGTTAAGAATGATTTATAATAGTGTCATAATTAATTTCATAATGTTTGGATAAATAAATTAATTATTAAAATTACTGGAAGTTGCATTTAATCTTTATTGGAACCAATTAATTCTACTGCATAAAGTATGCAAATTCATGATTTAATATTTTTCCTAGATAGTTTATACATTGAGAAGCTTATACAAAAATTTTCATGAATTTTTGGAACTCTACACAAATTTTAAACAAATAAACAAATAATAACACTATTCATTTATTTGGAAAAAGAAAAACAAAAACGAAAACGAACTCGGGCTGCTTCTCCTCCTCTCCGATCCGGCCCAGCCCAACCGGCCCGCGTGCCCACGCGCTCGCGCCCGCACGCGCTGGCCCAACAGGCGGCCCACCACGCGCGCGCGCCCACTCTCCCTCTCCCTCTCACTGACAGGCCGTACCCGCCTGTCATCTTCCTCCTCCCGCCCTCTCGCTCACTCCCGCGCGCTCACTCACCTCCGCGCGATGGCCGGCCGGTGACCGGTGCCCCGGTCGACAAATCGAGCTGACCAACACGTTCTACATCACCTCACGAACCCGTTTTGCTAAGTAACGCCATGGTTCGAGCCCTAGCGACCCGCGAGCGACGGCGATGGCGGCACGGTGGCTACGGGAGCAGCATGCCGGCGACTACAAAGCGGTAGAGGTTAAATTGAAGGGTCGGGAAGCATCAGTGGCTCACCGCGGTTGCAGTGGAGCTCTCGGTGGCGACGGGGAGCGGCTGGAGTGGTCTGGCCACGGGAAGCGGCTTGGTCGCCGGAGTTGAGCACGGGAAGCGGTGGTCGCGGTGGTTCAGATGAAATTGGGCTGGCTCTGGTGGTTCACGAGGTGCGCGAGGATGCGGCGATGCTGTTGGTGCGACTGGCGTGGCTGGAGACGGCTCGGTGGCGGCAGCGGCGAGCGGTGGAGCTAGCGGCGGCGGCGGTGGCGGAAAACCGAGAAGAAGAAAAACGACGGCGACTCGACGTATTTATAGAAGACGAGCGCGGGAACAGAGCTGGACTGCTCGCGTCGTCGCGCTGGAGCTCCTGGGCGCGTCTGGAAGCTGGCCGAAGCCGTCCGGCGTCTCGCCGGTGCCCATGCCAGCCGGTGGCCGACAGTGATTGGCCCTAGCACTGTAGCTCCCCCCCCCCAAAATTCTGAAATTCAAACTGGTTTTTCAAATTACTCTCAAATTTGTATAACAACTTGAAAATCTTCCAATGTATGAAATCTTCAGATTTTCAAGCTCTACAAGTTTGATATTGAACACTTTTTCAAATTCTCACTGGATTTTGAAATTTGAGTTTAAATTCAGAAAGGGACACATTTTGCAGATTTGGTAATTTAGAAATTACTTTTGATTTTATATTGAAACTTCAAAATCTCCAAACATCAAAGTTGTATATCTTGACCAGACCTACCACTTTTCTGTTCAAAACTTTTTCAAATTCTGCCTCCATTTTGAAATCTTAGTTTGGGGACAAAAATGAATAAAATCTGAAATTTGTTTATTTTCAAAATTACTCCACATTTTACACTAAAACTTTGAAAACTCAAAACACCAAAGTTGTAGCCCTTGAAAAGTTCTACAAACTTGGTTTTGAACTTTTTCCCAAATTTTGCTTAGATTTTGAATTATTTCAAAAGGGGTAAAACAGGGTTTTGAAATTTAGGGTTTTCGGAGGGATTTCAAATTGGAATTTGTTGCTACTTTGATTTGTGATTACTTAGTGATCAAAACCTCACCCAAGGGCATCATTTGGACCAACATGACATGGTTGACCAAATGTCACTCTGGGTTGACCAATTTACTTTTGAAATTCTTTTACATTTTTCCCCAAATTTGGATTTGAATTCAAATCGGAAAACTCGCGACGAGTTTTGGGACTCCAATTCAAACTCAAATTTGGAGCTTCATTTTAGATGTTTTACTTAAGTTCATACCCTACATTTGACACTAGTGTGCAACACAGTCGCGTACCTCAAATTACGCAGGGCATGGACTAGTATTTGCGGTGGTATTCGAAATTAGGGTTTTCGATTTCGGAGCACACCACAGAGAAACACATTCAACCTAATTAAGTAAACTCGTTTTAGTTGATGCATAACAAGGTTAACCTAACAGGAATGATTAGCAATGCATTATGATGACATGGCAGATTAATTAGCACTATAACACCCGGGGTGTTACATGAATGCACACTTAAATACATAAATAAAGCATATTTAGCTATTTTGAAATAATGAAAAAAATTTAGAATGTTACAATTCTACCCCCCTTAAAAAGAATCTCGTCCTCGAGATTGGGTGATGCTTACTCAAACAGCTGTGGATAAGATTTTCGTAGGTCCTCTTCTCTTTTTCAAGTAGCTTCATCTTCTGAATATCGATTCCATTGTACTTTACACATCTTTATAGTTCGGCTCCTTGTTACTCTTTTTGTAGTTTCCAATATCTTTACCGGATACTCTTCATATGTGAGATCTTCTTTAACAGCAAGCTCTCCCAAAGGAATCTGCTCTTCTGGTACCCGCAAACACTTTTTCAACTAAGAAACATGGAACACATCATGCACACCTGACAAACTTTCTGGCAGTTCTAATTGATAGGCCACTTCTCCACGTCTCTCCAGAATCTTGAAAGGTCCCACATACCTCGGTGCTAGTTTGCCCTTCATATTAAATCTTCTCACATTTCTCATTGGTGACACCTTCAAATACACATAATCACCTACTTTGAAGCTCAACTCTCTTCTTCAGGTATCAGCATAACTCTTTTGTCTAGACTGTGCTACTCTCAAATTGTCCCTAATCATTCTCACTTGTTCCTCTGCATTACGTAGAACATCAGGTCCAAACACTTGAGTTTCACCTGTCTGATTCCAGAATAAAGGTGTTCTACACTTACGTCCATATAATGCTTCAAATGGCGCCATTTTGAGACTTTTCTGGTGACTGTTGTTATATGAAAACTCAGTATATGGCAAACTCTTGTCCTAACTAGTACCATACTGTAAAGCACAAGCCCTCAACATTTCTTCCAAGATTTGATTAGTCCTTTCTGTTTGTCCATCAGTTTGGGGATGATATGCAGAACTAAAATTCAACTTTGTACCTAAAGCTCTATGTACCTTGTGCCAAAATTATGAGGTAAATTGAGTACCTCGATCAGACACAATCTTCGTTGGGACTCCATGTGAGCATACTATTCTCTCCATATACAACTCTGCTAGTCTTGCACCATTATAAGTGGTCTTGACTGGCAGAAAATGAGCAACCTTGGTGAGTCGGTCCACTATTACCCAGATCGAATAATATCCGCGTTGAGTACGGGGTAATCCAGTAATAAAGTCCATACCAACTTCTTTCCATTTCCACTCTGGTATTTTCATTGGTTGCAGCAATCCTGCAGGTCTTTGGTGTTCAGCTTTCACCCTTTGACAAGTATCACATATGGCCACATACTCAGCCACATCTCTTTTCAACCCATACCACCAATACTTCTCTTTAAGATCTAAATACATCTTGGTGCTTCCAGGGTGTATTGAATAAGCAGACTCATGTGCCTCTCGTAGAATCGTATCACAGATATCTTTCACTTCAGGTACACATATTCTTTTCCCAAACTACAGAGTACCATTCTCATCCAGCCTGAAGCCTGGTGCCTTTCCAAGCACTACATTCTCTGCAATCTCCTTTAGTTTCTCATCTTCCAACTGACCTTTGCGTATATCTTGCTCCAACGTAGGCTTTATTGCCAATTCAATTACATTATTGATAAAACCCAAATTGAGATGTTCTATTCAAGCTCGCAACTCTGTAGGTATAAATGTCAACTAAAGTTCGTTGACATAGCTCTTCCTGCTGAGTGCATCAGCAACAACATTTGCCTTTCCAGGATGATAATGCACTTCTAAATCATAATCTTTAATCAATTCCAGCCAACGACGTTGCCTTAGATTCAGCTCTGACAGAGTAAAAATATATTTTAAACTCTTGTGGTCAGTATAGATGTCACACTTATGTCCAATCAAATAATGCCTCCAAATTTTCAGAGCATGGAAAACTGTGGCTAATTCCAAATCATGTGTTGGATAATTCAGTTCATGCTTTCTCAACTGCCTGGATGTGTATGCCACAACCTTTCCTACTTGCATAAGCACACACCCAAGGCCTAGACGGGATGCATCACAATAAATGGAGACGCTCTTACTTAAATCAGGTAAGGTCAACAATGGGACTATTGTCAATCTTCTCTTTAGCTCCTCAAAATTAGCCTGACACTTGTCTAACCATACAAATTTGGCATTCTTCTCTAATAGGGCTGTTATAGGCTTAGCTAGCTTAGAGAACCCTTTAATAAATCTCCTATAGTACCCAGCCAAACCCAAAAAGCTACGGATTTCATTAACATTGGTTGGGGCTTTCCAATTTAACACATCTTGCACTTTACTGGGGTCTACAGCTATTCCACCATTGGAGACCACAAGGTCCTAGAAAAGATACTTCTTTCAGCCAGAACTCACACTTGCTCCTTTTAGCATACAATTTATGTTCTCTGAGCTTTTGTAAGACTAGTCTTAGGTGTTCAGCATGTTCCTCTTTGTTTTTGGAGAATATTAGGATATCATCTATGAATACCACCACAAACTTATCCAAGTACTCCATGAACACCTTATTCATTAGATACATAAAGTATGCAGGTGCATGTGTTAGTCCAAAGGACATCACCGTATACTCATAAAGGCCATATCTTGTGGTAAATGTTGTCTTAGGTATGTCAGATGCAAGAATTTTTAGTTGATGATATCCAGAACGGAGGTCAATTTTTGAGAACACACAAGCACCTTTCAGCTGGTCAAATAAATCAACAATTCTAGATAGTGGGTACTTGTTCTTGATTGTTACTTCATTCAGGGACCGGTAATCGACACACATTCTTCGTGTGCCATCTTTCTTATCAACAAATATAACAGGTGCTCCCCAAGGTGAAGAACTAGGGTGAATAAAACCTTTTTCTTGCAACTCCTTAATTTGATTCTTAAGTTCTTCTAATTCATCTACCCCCATTCTATATGGTCTTTTAGCTATAGGTGCAGTTCCAGGTAAAAGCTCAATAAGGAATTCAATGTCGTGATCAGGTGGCATACCTGGCAACACATCCGGAAATTCATTCACCACTTGATCCTCTTGATTGGCATCATCTCCCAGCTGGTTCACGGTTGCGGTCAGCTGTGCTTGCACTGCCACTTCAACACCAATTCTATCTCCATTAGGGGATGTCACAACAACTGCTTTCTCCTGACACTGAATCACTACCCGATGTTGTTTCATCCAGTCCATACCTAGGATAAGGTCAATTCTAGTTGTTCTTAACACAATGGGGTTCACTTTGAAATCTACCCCCCTTAAAGAAATACTAGTGGAGGGACTCCAATAAGAAGCTGGCATACTACCCCCCGATGAATTTACTAGCATGGGGTTTTTCATTGCACATAAAGGTATGCTATGCATTCTAACAAAGGCTTGAGAAATGAAAGAATGCGAAGCACCGGAATCAAAAAGTACGGTAGTGGAGATGGAGTTGACACTAAACGTACCCAGCATAACCTCAGGCGCCTCCTAAGCTGTATCAGATGACACATGGTTCACTTTCCCAGTGCAAGGAGGTCTAGCATTGGGCCTCTGGTTGTTGTTCTGGTTCTGTGGAGCTTGCTGGTTCTGCTTCTTGGGGCACTGATGAGCATACTGTCCAACCTCTCCACAGCGGTAACAAGCGTTGGGGTTGTTGTTGGGTGCACCACTCTTCATCGGAACATTGCTGGGCACTCCCTGATGTGGTGCCTGGTTGCTAGACTGATGTTGCTAGGGACGCTGCTGATTCTGGTTGCCAAACTGCTGTGGGTACTGAGGACGCTGCTGGTTCGGGTTCCTCTGGGGGTACTGGCCTTTGTTCCATTGGTTGAATGGCCCTTGGTTCCTCTGTGGGAAACCTTGCTGCGGGAAAGCTCGCGGGCGAGTGTTGCTACCCGACGCTTGTCCTTGGAGCTTCCTCTTCTTGAGGTCCATTTCCTTACGCTTGTTATCTATCACTATGACACGATCCACCAATTCTTGGAAACTGACATACTTGTTGGACATCAGCTGCAGTTGGAGTCCGTCATACAACCCCTTCAGGAATCGGCACTGTTTGTCAGAATCCCTGACCACCTCAACCGAGGCATATCACGACAATTGGGCAAACTTGTCGCGGTACTCCACCACAGACATGGATCCTTGTTTGAGAGCCCGGAACTCTTTTTGCTTCAGCTCAATAAGTCCCTCAGGGATGCGATGGGACCTAAAGTTCTCCGTGAACTCCTTCCATGTGATCTCTGGAGCATTCTCTGGGCGTCCGTACTGGAATGATTCCCACCAATCCTGAGCAGCTCCTTGGAGTTGGCCTGAGGCGTACAGGACCTTCTCTAGATCGTTGCACTGCGCAATGTTTAGCTGCTTCTCTACAGCTCTCAACCAATCATCAGCCTCCATGGGGTCAGAGGCATGTGTGAACACGGGTGGACATCCTTTTAGAAACTCCCCGCGTTTGTCCCGGACCTGTATAGGTGGGGGTGCTCTTTCTGGTTGCTCACCAAGACGGTCCATCACTGTCTGCATGAGCTGCGCTCGCATTGCCATCAATTGTTCAATCGTCACCGGCGGTGGCGGAGGTGGATCCACGAGAGCACCATGTCCACGGCCACGTCCACAGCCTCGGCCTCTTCCTCCTCTGGCAGCCATCTGCTTCCAAACAAATGTGCAAGCCTTTTAGAGTACTTCCAAAAATTTATAAATTACTTACAAAAGGTAAATAACATAGCTGAAAATTTCTGGACGAGTGTCAACAATAGCAGATCAAAAATTGAGGTGTAACTCCAGTTTCAGAGATCCAAAAGAGGCATGGCATATACTGTTGGAAATCTTAAGAAGTCGGCTACAACTTTTATATATAACTTTTTCACAGATTCTGACGGTAACATCATCAAAAACTGAACTAAACAATTTCTGTACTAAGTTACAGAGTGCACAGAATTGCCAGATTGTAGCAGGTATATCTCTCAAACCAGAACAGATAATGAAATGATTCCAGCGGGAAATGAAAGGTACATAGGTCTAGTTTCTTTCATAAAAATTTCATAATTTTTGGATGCAGGGATTTAGAGATACGAGATAAACATCACAGACTGCTCCGAAAAACAGCACAGCAGAGATATGAGATTTTAAACCCCAACTATGTTAAGCAAAGACTAACTTAAGGTTTTGATAAAAAGAACATGGACAAGCCCACACTATTCCAGCAGTCACACAAACTTCAAATCAACCATGTTCATCAACACAAACAGCAAAACAACTAATGGTTCACATTACACACATAAACTTAACAAGACTCTCGATCTAAAAACGCATTGATTTCGATGGGGCTGCAACACCTAAGGGGCGCGGTCCACCATGGTGAACTCCCTGGCCTTCTTCTTGTACATGGTAGGCTATCCAAGCTGAGTGGCCATGTCATCAATCTGCTTCTAAAGGCGCTTCTCGAACTTCTGCGCCGCACGGAGCTCTTCCTTGAGTGCTTCGTTGGCCTCCTACATGGCACAGAGGTGTCTCACCGTGGTATCCATGGTTAGATCAGCCGCCGAGGGAGCCAACACCACCCATGTTCTCTCCACATGGTCATAGCGTGGGAGGAACCTATAGCGATTCTCCTTCATGGCCTCAAAGCGACGACCATGGTAGTACAGGTAAGCCTCCTGTGTAGCATCCTCCATGCTCTCATAGGTACTGGTACGCCTGGACCTGTGGCTATGGGTGGTCTCCACATCATGCGAGTTGTCAGTGTTGTTCCAGGCGGTGACGATCACATTGGTCTTCCAATATGTCACCTCCACAGGATGCTGATGCTCCGCATAGTAGTACTTGACGGTGGCAGCAAAGTCTGGGTAGTACTCAACCAGCATAGTAGTGAGCAAGTTGTGGTAGTGAGCATCCTCGGGGGCGTCCTTAAACTTGTTCCTAGTGGTCCACCCCATCTCTTCCTGTGCCTCTGGAGCAGCTGAGGGTGGCACAGGTGTCGATGCAGAAGTTGCGAATGACGTCGGCGCGGGAGTAGCAGCAGGAATCGGCGCATCAACTGGTGGGATGGGTACAGCCACTGGTGTAGAAGCAGGTGCATATGTTGGGGTAGGCGGCTTCATCTCTATCTCCATAGACTCCTCATCCTCTTCGTCGGGGATGACCACAACCTCTGGCTCCACCCGGGGTGCTGGAGTGAACTGAGCATGGTAAGCTGCAGCGCTGAGGTGAGGCATCTAAAATTTTAAATTAAAATATCATCAGAATCAATAATTTTGTGCAATAGAATAAGGAATAAGAGCATAAAATTTTTATTAAAATAACAAGACTGAGACAGAAGCAATAAATAAGTGAAACAAAAATCCTAGAAATGATCATTTCTACCTAGGTTTGCATCCTACAGTCAACACGGCTTTGATACCAATTTGTCACACTCCAATTAAATGACAATATAGAGTGCATACATCTTATGTGCGCCCCAGGAATAGTCGCACACATAAGCCGATAAATTAACAGAAGTACCATCACTATGTACATACATCACGTAGTTCTCAACATAACAGGTGGAAAGAAATAAATAACAACTCTCAAACGTAGCCTCTGCTCCACAGGGAAGGTCGACTAGTTGATCCAAACCTAGTAATCTTCGGGGAAAGCCTCGTAAAAGCTGTCATCTGTTACCCATCCAGGATATTTTTTATCCAAAAACGAAATAATAACAAGTGTGAGTACACTCGTACTCCGCAAGTATAGTATGAGGATTCATGGGGCTCAAAAAGGATAGACTCGGTGGACTGCAGTTAGCACTTTTAGTAGATCAACATTTTATTATTAATTATTATCAAGTTATGCATAAACTCCCATTTAACCCACATGATCACCTACTAGAATTAACAAGAGAAATTGATCATCATTATAATCTAATCATCATCACCATAAGTCATCCACTTGTCAAGTAACCATTTATTCTGTGAGTTTTCCGGACCGCTCGTGACCATAAGCACGGCTGTTATTACAGTTTTAACACTCTGCAGAGGTTGTGCATCTTTACCCGTGAGTCGTGTTGCCCAAATGCCCGGGGCCCGTCGACCCCCTAACACTCCCAAGGTGAGCAGGCAGGGTACACTACGAAGCCTTCCATAGGTCTCTCTAACATGTTAGGGCCGCGAGGTTTTCTCGACAGGCAGATGTAGGAACCCTCCTTTCTATGGCATAAATCCTTCGCGGCTATACACATAAGAACAGGGGCAGCTCTATACCCAAAGTGGCAAGCCCCTCTTGCGCCCTTTCGGGTAACCTCTAACAAGCTAGAGAAGATCCTTTTACTGAGCTAAAGTCAGAGCCATGTGACTCACGGTTGCACTATCAATCCCAACTTTTGTCGACAGATAAGTCCTTACGGAGGGTTTAGGGCAACATGATCAACATCATTTGCACCATCACCCTATAGTTCCACTGTTACCATCATGTTTATCCGTTGGTTCTATTAGTCATAGTGTAGATCATGTTTAGTTAGAGCACTAGCATTCTACCCATGTGCTATAAAACCCATAGGGATCAAGGTACAAGTCATCAATGGCTAGGATGTCCTTATAGTCGAGCAATATTAGACACATGCATAATGAGTAGATTAATTGATGAATAGGACATCAAGGTAAGCCCATGCTATACTTGCCTTGGTTCACGAACTGTTGCAGGTCCTGCTGCTCCTCGTACGCGTCCGGGTTCCCGAAGTTCTCCTCACCGTCTAAACTCGATCGACACGAACCACAACACGCATTCCAGAACAGACATACAAGCAAAACATCACTATGATTAGAACAGTACACCAAAAATAAATGAAACTATATAAACTATTCACCAAAATCATCTACGTCTCGCTACGATCACAACGATGTGGAGTGCACGGAAAACGGAGCTACAACGCAAAAGTTACGAGCTATTTAAGGTTCCAAAAGCTAGCTATTAAACTAGACTTAATCGAGAAATTCAAAAGCTTCTAACAGGTCTAACAGTAGCACTAATGCGTAGATTACAAAATTACGAAACTAACGCAAGTTGAACGGATCAAATCGGAGCTAAAACAACGATTTTATGAGTAAAACAAGTTAAGTGGCAATTCTGTAATTACTGAAAACGTATTTTTCATTTAACCCGAAGAAACTACGTTTTCAAAATGAGAACGTGTATTCCGGGAGTACGCCAATGACAGCGGGTTGGATATGCAAGAAGCCAAGGGGCTCTTTAGCAAGAAGACCCACGAAGGGGTATGGGCGATCCTGGGCCGTTGATCTCAGATCGGACGGCAGGGATTTGATGGGAGGGGGAGAGAGAGGCGCGGCCGCTGGAGTTGGGGGTGGAGACGGCGGCTCCGCCATTGGCGGTGGCGGGGAGCTCACCAGCGTTGCCCATTCGGGCGCTCCAGGCCACGGTTCGACAAACGGGGGGTACCGGGAAAGAGCGGAGGCGAAGGCGATCACCACCATGCCGTTTGCGCGGCCAGGGAAGGCTCGGTGCGACACTTGCCATGCCGGCAGTGGAGGGAGCTCGTCGGAGCTCGTGAAACCATCCCTAGAGGCCATGATTGAAAAAGGTGAAGGCATGGGGAGGAAGAGGAGAGCGAGGCGAAGCTCACCGAGAAGAAAAACAGGGCAAAGGTGGCTCGGGGATGATGGCCGACACGGTGGGGCAGACGGCCTCTCCGGTGGATCGCTGCCGCACTGTGGGTCCGGTTCCGCGAGTGAAAATGGAGCAGGGAGAGGCAGCAGGGTAGTAGCGTCGGGTGTGGGTCTCCCTTTGTAGGCTGGGCGCGGGGTGGGGCGCTCCCACGATGTGAGACGTGGGCGCGGCGGCGGTTGCACCTTGACCGCGTTCAAAACAGAGGAGGGAGGGGGAAGAAGAGGGTGTCGACAGGCGGGCCCGGGCAGTCAGCGGCTCAGGGGAGGGAAGGGCGGCAATGGCGCCTAGCCGAGCTGGTTTGGGCCGACCCAAGAGAGAATGTGCGAGGGGAGAAGAGAAGAAGGCCAGCGGGCCGACTCGGTTGACTGGGCCAACGGGCCAAAAGCGAGGAAGGAGGGAGGGGAGTGAGAAAAGAATTTCTTTTTTTTTCTAATTTGATTTTCCAAATCCAATTTTCAATTGATTTTTAAACCTTTTAGCATTGGAATAAAAACCAGTCACCACAATTAATAAAGTGCATCGGCATGAGTGCATCAACATGAACTAATCCCTATGATAAATTTTAATTTCACAAAAGTTTATTATTTCCTACATTTGAATGCACACTTAAATACATAAATAAAGCATATTTAGCTATTTTGAAATAATGAAAAAAATTTAGGATGTTACAAAGGGGTATTGGCCATCCTGGACCGTTGGATCAAGGATGAATGGCTCAGATCAGATTGAGGAGGGGAGAGAGAGGAGGCGCCAGCTGGGAACAGTAGCAGCGCGGCGGCGCAGCCATGGCCGGCGGCGACGAACTCACCGGCGAACACAAAACCGGCCCTACAAACCACGGTTCGAAGAACCGACGGTACCAGGACATAGCGGAGGGCTAGGCGATCTCGCCTAGGCCTAAAACACGGACGGGGAACACGACCGGTGCGGTGGCTGACATGGCCGGCAGCGAGAAGCTCGCCGGCGCGCGCGGAAACGGCCCTAGAGGCCACGATTCGGGACGGTAAAGGCACGGGGAGGAAAAGGGGAACAAGGGGGTCTCACCACAGACGAAGAACGAAGGCGAAGACAGATCGGAGATGGAGAACGGCATGGAAAGGCGGACGGCGGAGCTCTACAAGTCCGGTGACGCGAGTGAGCGACCCGAGACGAGAAACAACAAAAGAAAGGCCCTGGGTGCTTGCTTATGGCTCGGTGAAGATCGACAGGGACCGAATCACGGCAGCAAGGCGGTGGAATGACGGTTCCCGCGCTCGGCGGATCCCGGCGAGCCGCTGCGCTGCGGTTGCGGGGTCTGCGAGCTCGAGAATGGAACAAGGGCCAGCAGGGGAGCGGCGACGGGGTCGGGGCTCCCATTTAAAGAGGCCGGGGCGCAGTTGACACACCCACAATGCGAGGAGCGGGCGCGGGGCGACGGTTCTGCCACGACGGTGCGCATCCAAAAATAGAGGGAGGTGGGCGACGGCGCTGACAGGCGGGCCCGGGCTGTCGGCGACAGAGAGAAGGGAGCGGAGCGGCAACGGTTGCCAAGCCGCGGACTGGGCGGGCCCAAGAAGAAAAGAGAGGAGAGGAAGGAAGGGAGGGCGAGCGGGCCGGCGGGGAGTTGGGCCAGCAGGCCGAAATCGAGGAAGGAAGGGAGGAAAAGAAGATATTCTTTTTCTTTTTATTTTCTAGAGTTTTCAAAACATTTTCAAACTAAATTTTGAATCCAATTTCAGTTTTGACCAAAACCAGTCATCACATAATAAGTGTGCAGCAGCATGAATGCATCAACATGTATCTATCCTTATATTTGCTTTTAATTTCATAAAAATTATTATTATTTCCCTAGGTTCAAATGCTCACAAAAATGCTTATTTAAATCATTTTAACTAATTCAGAAAAATGCAAATTTTCAGGGTGTTACACTCTTTAAAGCCTAGTCAATTTTCTTAAAATTTTCTTAATCAAATTAAAATCTTTGTCTAGGTACTCCTTGGTGTTACATTCTCCCCTCCTTTAGGGAATTCGTCCCTAAATTCTTTCAAGTATAACTACTAACAAAAACAAGGATCCAACCACATAACAAAAGAAAACCACTTATTAGATTCAAAGAGCTCTCGATACTTCTCACACTTACTTGCCTACAAATTCCATGTGGCTACTCACTTCATCTGATTGTCCATAAGACCTTCATATATTTGATAGTCTGATTGTGCATAACTCACACAAAGAACTCTAATACTCACACTTGGAAACATTCCATAGTGATGTCTTGCTCTATAATCACTAGCTTAGCTTCAATCTTCTGCTCTGGGTCTTTCAAATATTTTCTAAACATGAAAACATGAAACATTAGGTGTACTCCTGCCATACTCTGGCAACTGCGACCGATATGCTAATGCACTTCTGCCGACTCTGAGCAATCGATAATTTTGTCGAATATCACGTACTTTATCATGAGCCTGTTGTACCCAGTCTAGACCAAGCACCAACCACATCCGAACAAAGTGGAGAAATACACCTACGCCCATACACCGCTTTATCTGGCACCATCCCGATACTAGCTTGGTAACTGTTGTTGTAAGCAAACTCTAGCAAAGGCAAGTGATCTTCCCAACTTCGCTTCCATGAAAGCATATAGGCACGCAACATATCCTCAAAGGTATGCTCAAACTGACCATCTATCTGAGTATGGAAAACAGTACTCATACAAATTAAGTTTCATGCCCAAAGCATTATGCAAACTTTGCCAAAAATTAGGCACAAACTTAAAGTCTCGATCTGACACAAAAGACTTGGGCACACCATGCAATCTCACAACCTCTTTGATATACAATAGAACCAAGAAGTGAACCACATTGCACACCAAAATAGCATCACATCATCATTCCATTGGTATACGCCTTCAAGAAAGTCCATGCCACACCAACCACTAAGGGTTATGCATCACAACATCATATTCTAAAGAAAACAACATTATGTCAATCATGACAGGTTCACCAAAGAAGCATGACTAAACCACCAAGAAACAACCTCCAAAATTGGCTTGTCCTTATAGGCACTAGCCTAGAACAGCTGTAATCCATGATCCTCACAAATTGGTCACTTGCACCATATTAGAGAATATGCCATTCAACTTGTGCAACCAGAAGAACATATGGTACACTCCCACTATCAGACCATCAGGACTACTCAGCTAGGCTAACTCAAAGCCACTTAGATCCTTATCACAGCCATTAAGGCCACTGAAACACATAGACTAGCCAAACAAGACTACAAAGACTCTTCAATTTCAATGTTACGTTTTAGCATCCAAACTACCACACCAAAGCACACAACACTAAGCTCAGCACAAAGGCTTAGGAAAACTAACACATACACTTTAGGAACATGGTTGTAAGCATCTCTAGGATTCTCATGAAACTCCACTAGAGAATATTCTTACCACACCTTGATGACTGTCACTAAGATGGCCTTTGAGTAGTGTCGAAAAAACCCTACACCAGACTATGGTCATGCTAAAACGTCACCACTCCAATCTATAGGACAAGGCACACAATGACCACCCATTTGATATACGGAGAGAAAATAATTATAATGCATGGCATGGTGGCCAATCCATCGGTCATTCAACCATTTACTTTGAATATAAATAGTTTGGTCAACCTAACACTCGGTCAACCTCAGTTAGCAAAGCAGAGAAGGTGTTGCGAGGGCCCTCCACTCAACCCTTCTTCAAAACCAGACAAAACTTATTACTCTACAGGATTCCAAACTTCTTAGATCCTACAGGCCCAAAACAACAATAAAAATATCTACTACTCAAGAAACGATAATTGTATCAGCAACGAGAACAACACCTAGCTAATAGTTAGGCAGTTAATAGTTAGTTACTAATACTAGACCATATTGGGAAACATAGGGCTAGTTGTTAGACAGCTCATTTTTAGCCATAGCCATCCAAACAGAGGGATAATAGGTGGGCTAAAAATTAGCCAAGGCCCTAACTAGTTATTAGCTCACTAGTTGGCAAGACCTAGCTAATTTTGAGCTAAAAGCATCAACCCATGATAAAAAAAGATACTAAAATACCTCCAGACTATATATCCTATCTCACTGTACTACTTTTCTCTTCATGTAGGGAGAAGAACAATTTCAATGGCAAAATTGACTTTTAAACAAGATTCCACATATATTAGCTCTTGTATTGAAACTGAATTGGACTAATTTAAACCAGTTAACAATTAGTCCTAGTCAATTCAAACGAGGTCTTATTAGCCGTGAACTATATATTAGCCAGCTAACTCTGCTAGTCATCGGTTCAAACAGTGCCCTAGCTTGCCACTGTGCTTTTGCTCTGTTTTTTTTTTGGTTGGTTGCAGTCATATGTTGCCACTTACAGCTAGCCTTGCGTGCCACACCAGAAACCTACCTCTGCCTCCTTGTCCTCTCTCGATTGCGTTCATCTTTGGGTCGTCCTTCATCCGGCCGGCATCCATTTGCTTTTTCGAGCTCTGACACAACGTAACTCGGATCATCATCTCCCGGCAGAATTAAGCAGAGCAGATCACGCAAAACTAAAGGTGTGTACACGTGCTAGCTAGCCCCTCCCAAATCCCCATCCTCTTATATGCCTTTAGAATCACTTATTACTACATTGTTGTGATGAGCATGCAGCAAGTTGTTACGTTATTAGCAGCAGGCTGGCTGATTAATACATGTATGTATGTAATGTTAATAAGTTGTATACATGTGCGTGCGTGTGGATGCAGGGAGCTAGCGAGTACATGCATGTACAGGATGGGGATGAGATTGATCGAGATCGGCTGATCATCATGGGTACACGCCTTCTGCCTTGATATTTCTTTTCTGGCCTCTTCTACGGTGCGTGGGTGGATCGGAGGAGTTTCAGCGTCATGAAACTAGTGGTACTGCTCTCTAGTTACTGGCTGCATACACAGTTACACACACAATTGCTAGCTAGTTTGTCTTGCCAATGTTCATATAATATACTTCGAAATATAATTAAATGATCTTATATAGCAAACCAACCGTCCTGAATTCCGACGTTTCAGGGCATCAACGCAACAGATGTGTCTGGCGCCATAGAGGAAATATTCAATCTTATTCAGAGGAACCTGAGCAACGACACCAGCAGCACCATCTACTTCGATGGTTGGGCTGGCTTTGGGGCAGCGGCGGTTCTTAGGTCCATAGCACAAGCACTCGCATCAATGAAAGATCCTCCTCCAAAATTATGCTTTGGCAGAATCATTTATATTGATTGCTCCAGGTGGACAAGCAAGAGAGGGATGCAGAAAAGAATTGCAGAGGAGCTAAGACTTGACCATAAGACCATGTCCATTTTTGATGAGCTCGAGGAAGAGGATGACCTCAATGGAGTGGACCATGGCTTTAGGGACCCAGTTCGAAGTGTTGCAGCTGTGATTGACCGAACACTGAGGGAGGGCAGATTCATGATGGTTTTTATCAATGGGAGTGGTGATGAGGTTGTTCTAGGTAGACTTGGTATTCCAGAAAATAGTGATTGCATGATAGTATGGACTTTCAGTACAAGGTGCGTGACAATGGGCTCCTACGGTCCCAATAAGATAGCAGAGAAGCTAAGATCTACGGATGTTCTGGTTTATTGCGACCGTTTTGCTCGAAATTTATCAAGCTCACAATTTATGGCACTGTTTAGTGAAGAGGCTGCTAACATAGTTGCTCGTCACCCATGTATGCAGGGTGTGGACTTGACAACAGTGGTAGATTGTTGTCTCTATGGGTTGCATCTACACCACAGTTTTCATGGCACCACTGGATTTGTTTGGCCAGCTCATTCTTCTAACTACTGGATATGTGATGGGATCATGCAACAAGGGGAAAGAGAACGGGAGATCAGCAATGCATTGCATCCAGAAATAATCTTTGAGTGTGATGCTGATGTGCTTGATTATGTGTTTAAAAAATTGAACTATGACCCAAAGACTCCTTTTCTCGTAGTTAAGGATGGTGGTGATGATGATATCTATAAGGAGAGGCCTATTTATTATCGTTGGATTTCTATCTCCTTGAAGAATAATAAAGTACATGAGGGTATGCAAAATATACTTGAAAGGGCATCGTCAATCTTCCTAGCACTTGAAACAAAGGATAGACCATATAGATTGCCAAATGGCATTTTTAAACAGTGCAACAACCTTGGTGTGCTGGTTCTCTCATGTTGTGGCTTCAGTTTTGTATCACCTCCTTTCCTCCATTGTCACACATTAAGGTTCCTTGGACTAGAACACTGTAAGGATGAAAATTCAACTGAACTTGAAGGAGGGGGTTGTACAACCAACAAGTGGGCATTTCTGAACAGCTTGTGGGTGATTGTCCTATACTACACAGACTGGGTTGAGATCTTATCCGAGAAAAAGATAGCCCTCATGGCTAACCTCATGGAGCTAAACATAAAGGGAGTTAGGTGGCCACAATGGACAAGTCAACAGTTAAAGAAAAGACCGCCTCACCTCCAACGACTTCGAATAATTAGACCTATGTATGATGAGGTGGAGACAACGTCAAGTGACATTGTCAACTCATTTCTCATGGACAACACAAGCCTAGAAATACTTGATCTGTCTGGTTGTGATGGGTTGAAGGATGTTCTGCTTTCTGACAACTCCTCGCTAAGGTCATTCAGTTTTGATGGCTACGGGTCAGCATCTCAGCAGACATCAACTACTGAGCTACTTCCAGAAATATCCAGTCCAGAGCATCCGCCTAATGCAAACAAGAAGGGTGTCGTCAAAACCTCCATGGTATCCCTAGCAGGCTGCACATGTCTAGACAACCTATTCTTGTGTGGGCTTCCCAATCTGGAGGAGCTGGACCTTTCAGGATGTGCTATCAAGGTACTTGACTTTGGAGCTATGGTGGTGGATGTCCCAAGGCTCAAGCGACTCTTCATGCTAGGCTGTGAGAACCTTCGTGCAATAAAATGGGGCTTAGGTAAGCAACGACCGAAGCAGTTGGAGTTGATCTGCATAGACACACGGCCTAGAGTTGGATGTGCTCGGCCATTGTCCCTTTGCGCCCAACAGAAATCCTTCAAGCTGCAGGTGCACGCAATCTTTGCGGATGCTAGGCTTGCTCGGTCCCTTTGGGCTCTCATAAATAGTGCACATTCCGATGCCTGTTATTTCAACATCACCTCTTCAGCTGCATGCATGGAGACTATTCAACCTGAAGCAACAACAAACAAGGAGAAGGTGACTAGGTCCATTGATCATCAACGACACTATGGCATAGCTGCTAGAGACATGTATCGTGACGTCTTCACTAAGGTTCGTGATGACCCAACCCCGATGCAGGCCTTCCCGAAGGGCCCAATGGGACAATTGGATCACCATATTGAGATTGGTGACGGAAGTCGTAGCATACAGACTGAGGTGGAGGCAAATCCTTATGGTAATAATTTGGCTTCGTTGATGAGACAGTATACTGAATCCCTGCATGTGCATGATGTCTCGACTTGTAGCAATACTATGCCTAGAGGATCTTGGTATTCCCTCAGGTGGTGCCGTGTTGAGAGGTGCCCCAACTTGCACGCTATCTTTCCTCCGCGCGTAGAGGATTATAATGGAACGCTGGAGACCATCTGGGCATCGGTTCTCCTGATGGCTCAGTGTGTATGGAGCAAAGGTGTCATTGACCATTCTAGTCGTCACTTCAGAAGCCTACGGCATTTGCACCTGCGCTGCTGCCCAAGCCTCCAGTTCGGGCTTGCTATGGGCCGGCGTCCCTCCTTCTCCAACTTGAAGATCCTCCACATCATCCACTGCGGCAATCTCAGACACGTCTTCGTACCGGGAGACAAGAAGTACCAGCATACAAGCGTCGACTTCCCGGAGCTGACCACCATCCACCTGCACGACCTGCCAGCGCTGCGGCAGATATGTGAGGCCAACGAGATGCTGGCGCCGATGCTGGAGACCATCAAGATCAGGGGATGCTCGAACCTACGCCGGCTGCCGTCCTTGAAGGGCCGCGAGCCAGGCATGAGGCGGCCGGCCGTGGAGATAGAGAAGGATGTGTGGGATGGGCTGGAGTGGGACGGGGTGGATATTGGCCACCACTCTTCCCTGTATGAGGCGCCGGTGCACTCGCGCTACTACAAGCGGCGCATGCTCAGGGCCACCGTTCTCAGGTAACAAGTAGTACATGTATATACATTCATTCATGTGTCGACGCTCTAGCTAGGTAGCTAGGAGGAGTAATTAGTTTTAACTTATCAGGCACAGCTTACTCATCACTGTAAGTCTTTTTTGCTTGACACTCTGGCCAGGTGATGCATCTGCTGCTTGTTCGTGCGACGGATCAGACGGCTGGCTGAGCCGATGGAGTCGTTGGCCTGGCCTCCTGCAGGTTCAGTTTGGTTTTCCTCTGTTTGCTCTACTGTGTGTTTTGGGTTTTGAAATAAGAAGAGGCACGTACGCGCACCGCCGTCTTTTTGTGTGGTTGGTGCGAGCAGCCTGCTTCTGCTTGCGACCTCGCGTGGAATGCTCGCCCGGCCGATCGATGCGTGTGCGGCATGCTTCAGTGTCACAGTGTGTGTGTGGCTTGCTTGCGATCGACTGCATGCAGCTGGGTGCCTGGGTGCTGTGCCTTCTGCCTGTGTCTGATAGTTTGATCTCAGTGGAGTGGATTCAGTTTGGTGAGTGCTCCTGTCTGTCAGTTTGTGTGTCTGTCTGTCTGTCTGCTGGCCGGCCCTTTCGAGACTGGCAGCAGCTGATACTGTAATAAGCAGCGCAGCGTGTGGCAGCTCCTGCGGTCTGCGATTTGCACGGACTGCTGCTCATGAGAGTATGTTCGTGTTATCATGTATGTATGATATTTGATGATGTACACTAGACATTACCAAGTGGCTGCTGTACTGGTGAACAATTTATATATAATATAATCAAGCTTGAAGTGTGTGATTGGTTTTAATTTACACTAGACATTTCCAAAAACAGTTTATGGCTGGGTCGATGAATGCACATACCTTAAGCATATCCATTAATAACTTAGACTAAGCTCAAATCAGTAGTCACAAAAAAGTGATTGAAAACGACTGTGAAAATAGCCGCCGGTTGCTAATGATATAAATATAAAGGAAAAATCAGAAGAAGAAAAAAAAGAAGAGAAGAGGCAACCAAGCCTGGGCTGGCCCTTGTCAGGCCCAATCCCATCATACCCCTTTCAAGCCTGGCCCACGACCACGAGCAAACGAAAGCAACCAAACCCTCTCTCTCACAGTCACAGCCGTAACGTCACCGACGCCACGGCAGTGCGCGCCGCTCCTTGCTCGCCGCCGTCGCCCGCCACCGCTCATCGCAGTGCGCCAGTGCCGTCGGCGCCCCGCTGCCCAATGCCGGCGCTGCCACATTCCCTTCCACCACCCGCCGCCATCCGGCTGCGTCCCCACCCCCACGGTCCCGCCGCCTTAATTACTCCGCTCGCCCGCGGCTGACCAGCGAACGACCAATCGGGAAGCTCCCTCTGGTTGCCTTCTCAAGGTAAATGATCCTCTCGCTGTCCTCCCATCTATTCCAAGGCAGCCAATCGTCCAGTACCAATGAGATTTGTGGTTTGGTCGCTTTTTGGCCTTTATTAGTATATTAACCAATCGTCTTAGGTGGCCTAGGGCTGATGCTCATTTGTGCATTTGGTTGCTACATTCTGACCTGTTGGACACTGTTGGTGTAGGATATCTCGATTTTTGTTGTTGTTGTTGAGCAATGTAGCTTCCGGAGTGAGGTATACTGCGTTGGGTTTCGAGTTTTTTTTGTGGATGAGGACTGTTTGAGTATTATTTTCTGTTGATCTGCAAATTTCATCGATCAGAGACGGGAGACAATAGAATTTTGCTGTGACGGAGCACTAGACTGCTAGTGTTAGCCGTGGCCATCGATTATGTCAATTCAATGGGATTAGCTAGTTTTCAGCTGTGCATTCCAGTCTTGCACACCCTTCAATTTTCTGCCACGCATATGTCAGTGTCATCGATCATTTCCCTGATTGTGTCACATGTACCAGATTAAGTTACTACCTCCGTCCAAAAAAGAATGCAACTACGTGTTGCGTGCCAGCAAAAGTAGTTCACGTTTGACTAAATTTTTAGCAAATACTATTCACATTTACGGCACCAAAATAATTTATTATAAAAATACATTTCGTAATTAATCTAATGATATTTATTTGATATCATAAATGTTGATACTTTTTTTATCTATAACTGATCGAACTTAAGATACAAAACCATGACACTGTGCTAGAATTGCATTCTTTCTTAGACGGAGGGAGTACTCATATTTCCAAATTGAGCATACCTTGGGGTGATCATTTGCCTGCTCATTTGGTATGTTTGGTTAACAATATAATCTGTGTGATCAATTATTTTCACCGCTACTGCTACAATTGCCATACTTAGTGGTACGAGGCACATGCATTTGGATAATTATTATATGTACTACTTCGGGCATGCTAGCAGTTAGTTCTTCAAGCAGCACTTCTGCTGCCATTTTGTTTAGAGGGTTTGTATATCGCTATAACCATGATGCTTTGAAAACTGCTGCTATTTGGTACTATAGTATGATGGTAGAATGTGTGCATTGTATATCCTAACATGTTCGTTGCTTAGTTTAGATGCAGATCTTTGTGAAGACTCTAACTGCGAAGATCATTACCCTGGAGGCAGAATCATTTGACAAGACCAACACTGTGAAGGCAAAGATCCATGACAAGGAGGGGATTCTCCCGGACCAACAGCGCCTTATCTTCGCTGGGAAGCAACTTGAGGATGGCCGCACGCTTGCTGATTACAACATCCATAAGGAGTCCACCCTGCACCCTACCTTGCGCCTACATGGTGGCATGCAGATTTTCATGAGGACCCTTTCTTACAGGATATTTACCCTTGAGGTTGATGCATCTGACAAGATAGAAACCGTCAAGGCAATGATTCAGGGTGAGGAGGGTATTCCCCCAGACCAGCAGCTGCTTATCTTTACTGACAAGCAGCTTTTGGACTGGCACACACTAGTTGATAATGGCGTTCAGAATGAGTCCACCCTGCATCTTGTACTTCGGCGTCCACGTGCAGGTATGAAGATCTTTGTGCAATAGAGATTCACCGACGTGAATATCACCCTCGAGGTAGAGTCATCTGATACAATTGCCAACATCAAAGAAATGGTCCATGACGAGGAAGGCATTCCTCTGGACAAGCAGCATCTTATCTTTGATGGCGGGTGGCTTGAGGATAGGCACACACTTGCCTATTACAATATTCACAATGAGTCAACCGTGCGCTGTAGCCTGCTGTCTTATACCTTTCAGATTTTTTGTGAAAACCATCGCTGGCAAGTACATTACCCTTGACGGGATGGGGTTGCATGACAGTGTCGCCGATGTAAAGGCAAAGATTCATAGTAAGGAGGGTATTCTGCCGAGCCAATATCATATATCTTCTTAATTGCCAGCAAGCAGCTTAAGGATCAATACAAGCCGCTGCGCTACTATGGTATCCGTCGCAGGTCCACCCTGTGCCTTGGGCACAAGCCGCATGGTGGCATGCAGGTTTTGGTGAAGACCCTCACTGGCAGGACCCTAATTTTGGATGTTAAGTCCTCAAACACAATTGATAGTGTGAAGGCCAAGATTCAACATACAGAGGGAATTCTAGGTCCTTCTGTGAGCTTTTGAGGCTGTAACAAGCACACGTGACTGTGATTGTTCGACCCTAGAACTAAGCTTTCTTAAGTTGATGAATACTCAGAATGGTGTGTTTGAGGTGCTTGTGTTGTTTAGTTTTTAGCACATTGATTGATGCAGTGATCTTGTTCTGGTATGTTGGTTGTTAGAGGTGCACGAATGCGAATCGTGAAATGGTTCTCATGTTAATTATACTAATCTCATAGTACTTGACTTTATGATAAACTGCTCAGAATGTTGCCACTATGTACAGGGCACATCTCAGCACCGGGTGGCTTCACGGAAATTCTCAGTGTGCTCCTCCAGCATGGCTTCACGGAAATTTGGTTAAATTTGAAATTGTTTGACTTAAGATAAACCTAAAACAAATTTTTGGACAAAGGGAGTACATACAAATTTAGGTGTTATTTTACTTTTCATAATGGCAAAAGTTGATAGTTTGATGCAAATTTAGGTGGTTACTTTATGATTTTTTTTTTCCAAAATGGCATAGATGGGTAATTCTTTTAGAAAATAGAAGAGATCCAGTGGCTATTATTGATAATAATGATTAGAGTCTATCAAATCAGAAGCTAAATGTTTCAAGTTAAAGGGATGCATGCATGCGTGCGGCTGCTCCGCTGGACTGGCTGGCGGCGTGTTGCATAGGCACGGCTAGTGGCATCGTCGCAAAAAAAAAAAAGGCATGGCTAGTGGCACATATGTTGGATCGGCAACAGCTGGCTGCTACTTCATTCCAATTCCGTCGGCTTCTTCCAATGGTTGCATTCAAAAAAAATTACCCATTTGTTTTCTTTCAAAATGAGTCGGTACTGCAACTAATATATATAAACCGTCTCGAATCCATTCGTCAAGCGTCCAAGCTTTGGATCGTCCAATTCATTCCAGCGTCCAAACATCTTCATCTCCTGACTCCTGTTCCTCTTCTGCAGAAACTGAAGGTACGGTGTGTGTACATTAATTATTATCCACTAGTCCATCAACACGTGCTCTCGCACGAGCCAGAATCTTTGAAGACATAAGGACTCCCTATGTTCTTTTTTACATGTCACATTAATTTTGTTTCTTTTTTACATGTCACATTAATTTTGTCCTGAGTCAAACATTACTATCTTTAACCATTCATTCTAAAAAAATGTTAAAAAATGTTATAGTTTCATAGCATATGAATTATACATTATGAAATCATTTTTATAGTGAATCTAAAAACATAAATCTTATGTCATGAACCAATATAATTTTTTTGAAATCCATGTTAAAAGATACACATGTTTGACTTAGGAAAAAGCTAATACGACATGTAAATAGATGAGGGGACTATTAGTTACTCACTCAGGTCCAGTTTATAAGGCACAAATTGACATGACATGGTTAAACTTTGATCATTTATTTGTTTTATATTATATTATTTATGATTATTGGATAAGTATTTCATTACAAATCTAATCGCATCAAGACTTTATTATAATAGGTAAAAGTTATTGGACATATCATTGTTTAAAATATAAAGTTTGAATATTAATGTGTTTGCATGTCGTATAAATTGGATCGAAGGGAAAGAGTATTGTTTAGTACTTCTAACTAATAAAAATCACTTATATTGAATTATACATTTTCCCCTTGTTCATTTTCTAACACAATAGGTATAACAGATACTCTAGTTGTGATAAACTTATTAATTAGTGATCTATATATGGTTCATCCATATCCATAGTTATTTTCCCATTTGAACCCTACCTCTATGTATTTTCAATTTTGTATTTAGTTGAGACATTAGCTTAAATTATGGTAGCTCTTATTGCACCCCATATCCTATGAGGTCGTGAATCTAAATTGTGATTTTCAAATTAGTATTATTGATTGCTATTAAAAAATTAATCCTCAAGTTAAGTTGAAAAAATCTTGTGCTTATTGCATCTTTTATTAAAACATGTTATGTATCTTTTCAGATAAGAACTTTAGGTCATAGACTACACTCCTAAGTACTATGATGACATAAGCAGTCATCAGTGCGAGCTAGAGCGAGGGTGGTGCATTTGTCTTATAGGTAGGAGAATTTATGCTAAAACCATAGTAAAATTTTGACTTTAGTATTGGTTTTTCAAATTTGTGTGGGTGCATGTGCACATACAAGCTACAATGTAGCTTTGCCACTGACAGTCATGTAAAACATGCACCATGCTGTTTAATATCAGTGGTAGATCGTGAAGGGAGATCTACGATCGGTTGCGATGCTAACCTCAAGAGGATATTAATATTTAAGCCTTATAGTTACTATTTAATCCAAAGAACATAGAAGGCCAAGAAGACATTGCTACCCGTGGTCTATGCTAACCTCCCAACTTCTCAAGATGTTTGAATTTTCTTATCAAAGAATTGTAGGTGTAGTAATGGTTATACTGTCAATATGGATATATCAATCATTTTAGTTAAAATGTATGAATATGACTAAAGTAATAACATATATAAATTATATGTCAGTGTTATTGATAACTTTAAAGAATTTGTTAGTATCATTAGTATATGAGGTGTTAAGAAATACTTGTTATGATTGCTAGAACAACACATATATAGTTATCCCTCATGTGCATGAATGTGTACTTAATTTGCATAATGACACAACATATATGTTTGCTTTAGTTAGTATTAATATGTTAATATTAGCAAAAGATTTTGATAATTTAGATGTAGATTTGAAGGAATATTTTAGGGTATTTTAATAATGGCAGAAGAGGTAACTTACATGCAAAATTAAGGGGTGCCTATATTATCCATCATAATAGCAAGTAGGTAAATAGATTCAAATTTAGATTTACTCTAGATCATATTTCTCAATGGCATAGGTGGATAATTCAAATATAGATTCATGGGTGACCTGATGTTGATTTACACAATAGTAGATGTGTGTAATTATTTAGAAAAATAAAATATATCCATTGGATATTATTACCTATGGTAACTAAAGTTTACTAAATTGATGACCAAATGTTTTTGACTTTTGTGATAAATTCTAGGATTGATATATTTTTAGCGGACTTAGTGAGGATTAACATTAAGTCTCAATTAGGGACCTCTAGTGAGGATTAACATGAAGGCTCCATTAGGGAACCTCTAGTTAGAATGTGTAGAATTTATATTTTTTTCCTAATGCGAGATGTATTTAGTTAAAACTTAAGCTTAAGTTATAATCTCATGTTGCATCCCTTTCTATGACATCATTAATCTATAGTTTAGCTTTTAGCTTTTAATCTAGTTGAATTTTTTTAATCCATATATTAAGTTAAAACTCTAGTGTTTATTATGTCACTTATTCAAAAAAATTATTTTAATTTTATTGAAAAAATTATAGGTCCTAGATTATCATCATGTTCTTACAATGGCATAAATAGTCGTTTTAGCTTGCACCATGTAATTACCATGTTGAATTTGGGATTACGTAATTATATTTGTATAATTATATGTGCAGTAGAATGGTTTTATAAGCATCACAAATTGTCCGGGTCATCGCTATGTATAAACTTCTTTAGAATTAACATTTTTTCATGCTTGATAAGCTATTAAAAAATATTTACTCTAATGTATACTTGTTTACTTATTCTACGTGGTGGAACATAACATCATCTTTACTTTTAACTTAAGAATTGTAGAAGTGTGTAATTTAGAAATTTATATGTAGATTCGAGAGTTTTTTTTACTTTAATGACAATAGATGTGGAAAATTTAGATACTAAATAAAATGTATAACTTTATATTTTGTTTCACAATAGCATCTATAGGTCATTTGAAAGCCAATGTAGAGTTTACTTTGTATTATTTTTTATAATGACATATATGGGTAATTTAGCTAGAAATTTAGAGGATTATTTTGAATTATCCCTTATAATGGCAGAGGTGGATTATTTTTATATAAATTTAGGGGGTTATTTTGACATAGGTGGGTAATTTAGATGCAAAATTAGGGGTTACTTTATGTATTTTTTATAATGGTAGAGGTGGGTAATTTTTATAAAATAGGATAGATCCAACGGTTATTATTTATTATGATGATTAGAGTCTACAAAATTAAAGGCCAGATATTTCTGATTATTGTGAAAATTTCTAGGATTTATCTTTTTTCTTAGTGTGTCTGGTGAGAATTAACATGAGGCTCCGTTGGGGCCTCTAATTAGTAATAATAGTAAGATGTTTTTTTATTATTAATGAATAAAATAAAGCTACTCCTAGATAGATAGATAGATAGATAGATAGGTAATTAAGAAACTGAGTAGTGTTGTGCGTGCGTGTTTTGCATTGCGGCTCGACTAAAATAAAATCGATGGAAGATCGTCCATGCTTTGTACGTGCGTGCAAAGTCTCGAATATATATATAAATTGTTACTCAGCCCTACTACTAGCACTGCACTTATCGACTCACTGGCACGTTAATGTTTGTGTGCACATACGCCTGCGTGCATACAGGGAATCGAATGCACTACACTGCACGTTGGGGATCGGAGAGCGAGCGAGGTCTTCTTTTGATGATCATCAATCAAATATAATATGCTACTCCCTGTTGGATGATTGATCCATCGATCGTCTGCGCGTCTACTATATATATATATATATATATATATATATATATATATATATATATATATATATATATATATATATATATATATATATATATATATATATATACACGGCAGCGCTATTTTACATCCTAGGTGTAGAATAACTATTCTACACTTAGACACAGACCAGCCCACCCTCACCCGATCCGACTGGACCGACCAGCCCACCCCTGATCCGCACCACCCTCATCTCCGCCCCGCACACCCGATCGGACAGAAAGGGCCCGACTCCCCCGACAGCCTCGCCCCCTGTGTCCTCCCCCACCACATCGGCGCCGCCCCCAACACACCGACCACCTCGACGTCAGCACCTCCCCCACCTGCGCGCGCCAACCCTGCCACCGGAGCGCGCACTCCCTAACCCCGGCGGAGCCACGGCCATCCACACCTCCCCAAACTTGAGCACAGCGGCGGCGGTGGCCTGACCTGCTGGCACGGCCGGCCATGGAGGAGGCGTTCGCAGCCCCCAACGGCGGCGCCGGCCTGAGCTGCGGCGGACCCTTCCCCCAGCGGCGGCAGCAGCCCCTTCCCCCACCGGCCCCTGCTGCCCACCCCACTCCCCACCGGTGTCTGGATCGAATCCAGTGTCCAGGGTGCATCTGGTGACGGCGCCCTCCCCGTGCTCGTCTCCACCGGCGGTGGCACCCCCTCCCGTCGTCGACTTAACCGGCGGCGCTCAGACTCCACCGGAGGCCGTGCCCCCCTCCCGTCCACGACTCCACCGCCGGTCGAGCAAGGAAAGCAACGACTTCCTCACGATGGTGGTGGCCTCCCGTGGCTGCGACGTGCGGGCACCAGGACGGCGGCGCGGCTTCCTCGACAACGAGGGCAGCAGCCTCCCTTGCCATGTGTCATCCCTGCTCGAGGTGAATCCGGTGGCAGTGGTCCCTTGCTCGACTGCGTGTTTCTGAGAAATACTGAATGCTCCTGCACACTACTGAATGTTGTTAAGTAATCACCATCGCCATCAGTTCATCACACAAGAAGCAGGTGAACCACCATGTCGGTGTGCTGCTGTTGGATAGCTTAGGTTGCTGCTTTGGTAGACGGTTACGAGCGTTGCAGCATTCTGGAGATAACAATAAAGAAGATGGAAACATTCTTTTATGTAGTAATAGTAATCTCTGCTCTTTTCTGAAGGAATTCAGCTTCAGTTTACTGACTGATACTGTGTGGTTCATGTTCCGCTCACTGTTCCTGTCGAGGCCGCTTGAGTTGGCTACTGACTAGTAGTGATCTGAAGAAAGAAGTGATAATATGCATCTACCTCTGTTTGGTAATTCGTTGCTTCTCCTGTTTTATCAGGATGTTAAATCAAATCATGCGAGGTACTGAAACAAGTACTGACAAGTACATTCAACATATCATGTACTGAAGGATTATAATGACTTGGAAGATACTGAATACCGTCAAGTACTGAAAAAAATTCATAAATACTGAAAGCTACTAATGGAATCATAGTACTGAGAAAATACTTAAACATACTTACATACTGACAAAATACTGAGAAAATACTTGAAGATACTGACAAAATACGTGAAAAGATACTGACGATTACTTAAAGGTACAAGCAACTACTGAAGTTATAGTACCAGTTGTACCAAGCTACTAACAAAATAACAAAATACTTGTAGATACTGACGATTACTTAAAGGTACTAGCAACTACTGAAGCTATACTTCAGGTTGTACTAAACTACTGACAAAATACTTGAAGACACTGCCAAAAAAATATAAAGATACTGACAAAATACTTGAAGATACTAACAACTACTTAAAGGTACTAGCAATTACTGAAGTTATAGTACCGGCTGTACTAAGCTACTGACCAAGTGCTGACAAAATACTTAAAGATACTGACAAAATACTTAAAGATACTAACAACTACTTAAATGTACTAGCAACTTTACTAAAGTTATGATACCGGTTGTAACAAGCTACTGATAAAATATTGTGACAATACTTGAAGATACTAATAACATACTTGAAGATACTAAACAAAGTACTTGATGAATTTTCCCTTCGCTTGGCAGCTGTACCAAACTACTAGCAACACATATGTCCACACAGTGGGCTGGCGGACATGATTAGACCTTTGCACTCCTTGATAGCACGCCAGTAGCATGGAAATTAGTTTGTTTGTTACGTTAGTCTCCAGCGTAGCCGCATGAGCCATGACACGGAGATGAGTCGAAAAAAAGACCAGGAGGTGCATGCATGTCACGTGGGGGGCCACCTAGAGGTGCAGGTGCATGCGCTGCCGCTGCATGTCCCTCCCGTGGCAGAGAAAGCCGGAGCGCATGCGGAGGGTCCGAGACTCCGAGGCCCGAGGGTCACGCCTCGCGCGGGGTGTGGGGCGCGTCGGAATTCGGGATCGGGAGGGGCTGAGCGGAGCGCGTCGATACTAGTTGGGTCGGTTGGTTAGTTCGGGTGGGCTAGTTGGTCTACGGTGTAGAATAATATTCTACACATAGGGTGTAGAATAACACGTATATATATATATATATATATATATATATATATATATATATATATATATATATATATATATATATATATATATATATATATATATATATATAGGACTGCGCTAAACAGTACCCTGGGTACTGATTATTATTTAGTACCCGACCACTTCCGAGACACGCAGCCCACCAACGCACCCGCAGCCCGCCTCCTATCCTCGGTTTTTCCCTCCCACTGATTTTTTTCACGCCGTTTTTTTTCTCCCACGCTTATTTTTCACGTCGTTTTTTAACCCACACGTGCTTAGGTGGTGCCTCCGTTCAGTACCCGGTTTTTTCTCCTACGCTGGTTTTTTTTCACCCACACGTGCTTAGGTGGTGCCTCCATTCAGGTAGTTTTCCAAATGCTAAATGCTGAGGGCCCATGTCCTCACGCCATGTCCTAAGCCCCACTTTTACCCCTTTTTTATATTTCGAATAAGTGTTATGGTCAATCAGATATGCAGCAACAAACGGACAAAATAGCGCTTTAGGTTTCAATCTCAGTTAATTTGTAGCTCAAAAAATATTAGTTATGATTAAACGTGAAAGTTTCTATTTCTAGAGTTCAAATGATCCAAAATTTTATAACCATAAATTTCATTTTGTTTTCAAACAAATTTACTTTGTATAAGCAAATTTCAACGAACAAGCAAGACTTGTCCTTGCAATACAAAGCTTTTTGCAGGGTATAAGCACTTTAAAAAAAACAAGAGCCATCAAAAGCCCAGAACCACTACATTAACATGTCCAATCGTGAAATCTCAAACATGCGAACTACGAGTGCAAGCAACTAGGTGCTCTTGGCACTCGAGGACTCCATGGTGGTGCTCAGCAAACATCTTGCACAAGATCGTCCACTATTGTGCCACACCATCACTTCAGGCATGGGATGCTGAATAGGTGTTTGCCTCGGCAGCATTAGTATGGCTATAACAGTCTTCTAAAACCTGCAAGATGGAGTAGTAATGAGCTTAATAACAAGTGAAATAACCTCTTCTAAACATGATTAATTTTAGAATATAATCTTAAAAACAGGTTTTCTTGTGGGGGGTAACATATTCAGTTAATTATCAAGATGATACCACATAAACATTAAAATTTTATAAGTTGTTATGCAAACTATTTCGATGTGAGCATATGACACTCTCCCTCGTCTCCCTGTCTCATTGGCATTACCTCATAATCAATATATATGAATATATCTAAATGGATTTCTCTCTTGCAAAATCGAAACCAGCATAGCAGCATCAGGAAAGGAAAAGATATCAAAGTTTACTGCAACATAGAGGAAGACAGAGTCAATGAGGGGAAGACAAGAGGAAGACACAAACTACCTGGGGCACACAAACATGGAGAAACTTTTGTCTCACTTGGCCATCAGCCCACAACCCCTCCTCATTCAGAACCTGAACTTCACAGCCATTAGCTCCGTCACTACAAAACCCACCAAGCCATGACAAGATAAAAAAAGTGAAGTCTAGCCGCAGTGATGATCAGAAAAGGCATAAGCTCAATAAATGAAGTCTCTCAGGCATAACTACTTGGATAGCTAGATGTTCAATCAAAATTGACCGAACTCTAGCTGCAGTGTTGATCAAGTTTTAATTTCCATGCTTATGCATCGAGCAAAAAATGAGTTGCTAATTAATCCACCACAGTTACTATACCACAGCAGCAACACTTATAATGTCATAAATTAAAATAGTACTAACTCTTGTGTCTCGGCATCAGTAGTTAACTGAATAAGTGATCCACTCAATTACAATTTTATTAATGAATCATACTACAGAACGTGTTTCTAAATAATATTTTTATTGTCACGTAGCAGGCTAGGATTTCTATGACCACCTGTTTTCTGGAACAAACCTTGTATCTGTTTCTAGAAATGAATATTTATGGTCATAGCTAATTGGTTAACCATCAACTGTTTATAGAAAAAGGTACCATAGATTTAGTTAAGCACTTGAATGAACATTTGACATGCAATCTATAATATACTAATAGAAGAACATTCTAGAAATAATACACAGTAACATGAACAGTAAGTTGAAATTGTAATGGCGAAATCTTATTAGACTATGCGTCACTGAGCTAATACTTTTTTAAACCACATGAAACAAAAAAAAAGTTCAATATGGCATCTTACACATGGTGACTGTGGTTTGGGCACTAGTCAAAAGAGAGTGGAGAGGGAACCTTACATGCTGAACGTGCACAGAGAAGGCTAATACGAAGAAATCCTCACGGACGCACATCATTTTACTTAAAACAAAAAATCAGCTCTAGGTTCAGGATATTTTAAGACTAAAACTTCAATGCAGAGATGCAAAATGAAGTCACTCAACTATATGGAGGGACGTCTAATCCAATAGTAACCACATTCATGTTATTATTTCAATTGAACCACAAAAATCATCTCAGTTCACAGCTTTTCTTTAAAAAATGAGCAAATTTGTGGGGGTCGAATTTGCCTGAGGCGTGGTTGGCACCATCGGAGCAGGAGGGTTGTTATCGACATGCTTCGACATCGGTTGTGCAGCGGCAGGAGCCACACTAGCATCTGGTCGCTCCTCGCCACTCGTCCAGCGTACACGGATGTGAGCAGCGGAGGAGAACAGCTGCAACTTGGGGCAACCATGGTGTCAAGACAGGGGAACGAAATACGAGAAGGCCTCCATGCGGGAGGACGCCATCAGCCACTGGCCAGCACATCCTGCAAACAAGAAAAAATGTCCATGCCCTTTCGAAACCTGAAAGATTCATATAGCAAAGAAATAACCTTTTGATTATCTAATGTAGCATAATTAGTCACCCAAACAGATCAGATGACTATATTGATATGGCTAATTATCTAACGAAGCATATGTAGTGTCACGAACAAAAAAATTGACATGATGAAAATTCAAGCATAATAAGTCACACCTACAAATCAGAAATATTAGAAAAAATGACCTTTGTGAGTGATCATGGAGTGTAGCTGGAGGAGGGTGCTTTGATGGAGAACGCATGTGATTTGCAAACAGAACCTAAGAAAGAACAAAATAGAATAAATAACACTGATGAAAATATTAGCTCTAACCACGAAGCATGATCAAAGATATTTATAGTGGACTTCAAAATAGCATGTTGACTTCTGGCATCTGACAAAGGATGGGTCAGTGAGTTAAGTTAATAACCAAAAGTTGATCATGATTGAAGTTTGTTGAATCAAGCTGGCAGATAGCAAACACTAACATTTAATATCACAAAAATGCATACAAACAGATGACGCTGCAGGAGCACGATTGATAAATATTGTCATTTCCCAATTTTCTAACCTCAAGGAACTGACATAAGAAATTAAGAAACGAACACATTAAGCAAAAGAGATTGGATAAATTGGAGAGATTAGTTGCACTGTTGCAGATCACAGTAGCATACGAGCTTAGTTCCTCTGGGCCAAAAGTGTAGGCTAAAGGAAATATGACCTGACCACTAAATCCTCCAAGGCAAGGCATAGGCAAATCGAAGAAATTTGGTTTCACTGTAGAAGCAAAGAATGCATCTAAATTGCTATCAGCCCACTGTGACCGCTGTTCCCACATAAAGCGCAGGAATGCTAGCGGAGAAGAAACATCCGAACTAGTAGTAGTAGAATTCATGTAAAAACAAATAAACTAAAATGTTCAGACAGTGTAAAAAAAATAAATTCTAACTGTAAGGTGAAAATAACATGCAGCAGCATTGATGCCTTTGCATAGGGTACACTGCTACTGACTAAAGGCAATCGATTACTGAAAGTTGCATTGCAATTGAGCACTTTACTCAGGGATGGGTTAACAGAGATACAAACATCGTCCACTCCATCACTTCCAATCACAGACCATCCAGCAACATGAAATGCTTTGCCACCCATCGAGCAAACAAAATATCATGCTAAAAAGGAAATGGTAAGCAACGGAAGTTTACCATTAGGAAACTACTACTCCTAGACTCCCGACTCTAACAGGAAATTCTAATAATAAAATGTGTATCAAAGTGACAAGATACAGCGATGAGCATATTTAAAGATGAGCATATGAGCAGTATACAAAATTACAAATGGTCTTGCAGGAAGCAAAGTGGCATGCATAATAGGATACGGAAATTTTAGAATACATGAGCATATGGTCAACAATGATCAGCTTTGGGATTCAAGAGCATATGAGCATCAGGTGCTCACACATGCAATTGTCAAAAGCATACCACAATGATTAACGGTCAGAAACCTTAAATCTGTAATATCAACAGGTGCATACATAGATCAAGATAGATAAATCATAAAATCAATGCCAAATTTATGACTGGTGGAGACTGATAAGTCCAAAAAAGTGTAGAGCATTCTCCAGCATACCTTTGTTGTGCTAGCGGCACGCCACTGTTGGTGATGGAGTGCGCCTGCGCATACTTATTTGGCCAGCTAGCAGCAGACCTTTGATATAGTTCCATTAAGCATGACAGAGAACTCAGTGCAATTTTCAGATTATATGATGAAAAATGGAACTAGGACACATGACCAGGGATTCCTAATTACAGGACATAAAGGGTGTCAATAAACAGGGAGGAATCCTGGCAAAGACAGTTGGTACAAAAATCCAGTAGTAAGAGATAATCTCATGTTCTGCTCAGTTCACTAGGATGAAGACAACATAATCCCTTGATGAAGAGCAGCCTAAAAACCGGATAACGAGCCAAATTGGCGATTTATTTTCGGAAAATCAGTAACAATATGCAATACATTGATTTGTCTGAATACCACCCAGTGCAACAATAATAAAGGCAACAACAATGATAGCCGGACAGGGAACCAGATGACCACAAAAAATTAAAAAAAATGCAGCAAGATTGTGCCTACAGGGTACATGCAATATGATGATATGTGGCTACAATTGCCATCAATAAGCCTGAAAAATGAATGGCAATCAAGTGACTGTTGTAGCATCCATTCATAGGATAAGAAATATACAAGCATAAAGCAACAGAAAATTTAGAGATTTAGACCTAGACTCAACCTTGCTGCTAGTGAAGAGGAGCTCCTGGCCGTGGTGGTTCCTCAACGACTAGGCTGACAAACGAACACTCGCATCAGACCAAGAGAAGCTCAAGGGAACGCATCTTGCACTCGAATCATCAAATTGAATCAAGAAGGGGAAGGGGAAGGGGAAGGGGAAGGGAAGGAGAAGATGCTGCAAATGAGGAGCTGGGGAAGGGGATCCGGAGGAGGGGCACCTGGATCTGCCACCATTGTTGCAGGAGCACACGCAGGACGGCGGTGGCGGCGGACTGACGGCGTCGCCAGGCGAGTCGCTACTTCTTTCTCCAGGAGTTCGCGACGGGAGCTGACGATGAGTCATGGCCGAGCACAGGAGGCTGACGCACGGGAGTGGGAGAACGGAGAAGCCGCCGATACAACCAGGTGATGGGGATCAGCTTCTCCCTAGGCCTACTACCCTAGATCCGTCGTTGGCGAGGGGATGAAGGCTTAACTCGTCAAACGCCGGGATGCAGGACGGGGCAGAGGAACGCTGCGGAGGGGCCATGCGGGTAAAACGCCGCCACCGCCGCCGCCGGTGGAGAAGATGGAGGGAGGGAGGAGGAAGTGGATCGAGGATGGGAGTAGGTGGATCTGGACGTCGCTGGCTCGCCGCCTGATACGGAGGGGCAGAGGGCACTGTCACACCGCCGAGCAGAGAAACTACCGCTGCCCACGATAGGAAAAAAGGAGGACGAACAAAAATAAATGGGTGAAAAAAAAACAGAGAAAAAAAGCGGCAGGCATCGTGGGGGAAAGGAAGGCGGGGTTGGTCCCGCGCTAGGTGGGTGGGGTGGCTCGGCGGATCGGAATCGGTAGGCGGTGGGGTGACTCGGGTACTGAATATTAATCAGCACCCAGGGTACAATATAGAAATAATATATATATATATATATATATATATATATATATATATATATATATATATATATATATATATATAAAGAGGTAAAATTTTAGACTCTTTTTTTTCGTCCAGCCCATTCAATTCGGCCCAACAGTCTCGCTCCACTCACTTGCTCCGGCCCATTCGCTGCGCAGGCCACAGACACGTTCCTCATCTCGTCTTCTCTTCTCCTCACGCCGAAGCCGCGTCGCCTCTCCTCACGCACGCTGATGCCATGCCGCAGATGCCGCGTCGATTCCCTCCCGCGCCACCGAAGCTTCCATCCAGCGACGCCAACGTCGCTACCGGCGGCGAACCAGGGCAGCTCCGCCTAGCGCCCTACCGGCGGCCAGCCAGGACAACTCCGTCGAGCGCCGCCACAGAAGGTCGCCCAACGACATGTTCCGGACGTCGCAAGCTGCCGTTCGCCCAGCCTCCCGGCCGCTCGTCCTGGATGTAGCAGGCTGCCGCCCGCCCGGCCGTCCTGGCCATCGCAGGGCCGGCCGGCGCGCCCACACGCGCGTCCAGATCGAAGGAGTTGGAATCGGATCGAAATTGGATTCTAATCAAATCGAGAAATCAAATCCATGGTACGTTACAAACACCACGTCCGACTCAAATTCGATCTGGTTTTTTTGGACTCATATAATGTTGTGCGTTTGGGATAATCTCAACAAGCACCACAAGCACCTGATCTCACCGACTAAAGAAGCGCCTCGCCGAGCACCTGATCTGCACCTGTTCTTCGTCAACTTCAAATTCTTATCTTGACGAGCTGAGCAATAACCAAATCTTTTGCTCTCGCCAGACACACGTTTGACAAGGTTAGCTTCCTTTCCACATCCTCCTCATACTGGGTCCATATCAGTGCATACATATATAGTATATAGTAGTATGTTATGTAATCGCGTCAAACCCGAATTGCTGTTTATTTGATTATTTCGTGTCTGTTACTTCAATGGTTTTTTTACAGAATATAAGTTTTGGTGTCCTGATTGTAGATCTTAGTTTACCGCATTTGTACCCTGTGTACAATATTTAAGTAGCTGATGCTCCCTTTTTAACTATTTATTTGATTATTTCGTCTCTGTTACTTCGATGGTTTTTTTACAGAATAAATGGATAATAATGTTGGATCAAGTACTGCTGAGAATTTTTATGTTCAACCTTTAAAGAAAGCAAAATGTACTGAATTTGATCTGTTGGAATCGGATAAAATGAAAAATGTTCATCCAATGCCTTCAACTGCATCGCCAACCAGATAGACATTATCTTCAGTTTGTGAATTCAAAGATAAGCAGATAAGTCATGAAAAACATTCAGGTGAACTTATTATTTTTGATCCAACCACGAGGTTTTTTTTCATTTATATCTATTCTTTGGTATATAATCTTTTGATTATAGTACTGAGGATATAAAGCTAATCCATATTGAATTATATGCAAATTATACATTGACCAATATGGACTTATGTGCCCAAATAATAATAGAAACATCTTCGAAAGACGGCTGTCACGGAACCGCCCAAATTATAAGAACAAAAGTACAAAAACAATCGCCGGAGCAATTAAATTCCCGTACTTAAGCTCTTATAACTCCGGTAGTCCAATAAAATCCCGAGGGATTTCAAACCAACCAACATACAAACTAACTACAAGTTTAGCTAAAACAAAAGCATGCTAAAGTAATCAACTTAGTGCATACACATCAATCATAAGTTACTTATTTATTAGGACAAAGGTGGGAGGAGCATAGTTATATGCACAAAGCAACAATCATGATGATGCATGCTTCGTCCTATTCGTCCTCACAAGATTGCCAGCCTAAGGTGGCAATCACGTTCTATGTCGGTGGCATAACACGCATTCTCTCGATATAGAGCTAGTCGTCAGCTACATTCAACTTACGCATTCGTGGTTAGCGTACCTGCAGAAAATTTCATTACAGCCCATCAATTCCCAATATAGCACACAATGAAAGCAGTAAACTAAATACTCTCCATACATACATCCCCTGATGCATATACTTCGGTATCAAAGCTACCCAACAAATGTACCCACAATTAAGTACTTTCATAATTACATGGTTAAACATGTAATTATGTCAGTAACCATAGCTAACTCTCCCCTAGACCGATGGTTGAACGGTCATGCTCTCCCAGCTCACACTTATCTTGGCGTAGGTGCGACGTTGCAAGAATGTAACTCTAGCGACATATATGGCTATTTCATATATGAAGGTTACCACTACCATTCGACCACAGGGTAACGGTGCGGTCAAGTTATCACTCATACATACCTTGGCTTGGGCGTAGATGCAAAAATTTAAAACCCCCAAGTTAGTACTTAATTAAGCCACCTAGGGGTCCTTAATTGGGCATAAAGGAAATGACCACTGGCATACTTAGATTTAAAATTCAGATTTGAACAAACCTATATATGCAATAGCTATAAGTTGTCAAAAACTGAGTTTTGCAAACAAAAACCTTTGTTTTCAATACACATATGACATGTTTAGTGTTGAACCTTGCTCCGATACCAGCTGTCATGGAACCGCCCAAATTATAAGAACAAAAGTACAAAAACAATCGCCGGAGCAATTAAATTCCCATACTTAAGCTCTTATAACTCCGGTAGTCCAATAAAATCCCGAGGGATTTCAAACCAACCAACATACAAGCCAAGATCGTAGTGGTCCAACATAACAGGTCATATGTTACATCCATTTCATAAGTAATTCAACATATATCGGAGTTCAGTAGAGTTATTACAACTCAAGTTCAAAGCTAGCGGAAGCAAAGTAGTTTGAAAACTAATATCACCTTAATTCAAATACATGCCAGTACCAAGGTCAATTTCCCATAAAAGCATGAGAGATAAGATAGCTCAGAAGGATCATGCCCATGATCACACTCTGCCACTACAGCCGGAGTCTTCCAATTCTTGCAGTAGCTATGTTATATCACAACCTGCAACAAGTGGGAATAAACCCTGAGTACGAAAAGGTACTCAGCTAGACTTACCCGTCATAAACCAGAAATAATATGACACCAAGGAGTATGCAAGGCTTTCTTTCAGTGGACTAACTTGACTCATTTGCGAAAAGTATAAGTTATTATGAATAAACTAATTTAAGTCCTTTTTGCATCATATTTATTATAACCTATTCAATCTAGGTAAGCACCTATGCTAAAGCAATCACTTGATTAACCATTAACATCAAAGGTTACCATATCAGGTTTAGCATTTCCAACATTATCCACATAACCATCTGTGTTCCATCATCATTACTACGATGCAGTAACTCGAGTCAAGTGCTCACTATCCAGGAGCGATGGCGATTCGAATCGATTATTGACCAGCTGGTAATTTATTCCTCACACAAACCTCACTCACCCGCTAAAGTGAGGTATTGGTCACCGAGTCAACCATTCAGGTAAAGTCGCGAGCTTGCCAGGAACCACATGTACCCGGGGGCCGCCCGACTGCTCTTTGGCCTTATCATCGCGCCCCCATTTCCTGCCACTACTGCTCCGGTACAGTGCGTTGCGGGCAATCCACTCGGCCCGAATAATCTCCCGGCTTCGCGGTCGAAAGGTACTTTATTCGGCCAGCTAAATGTGAGGCATGCGTTCAACATGACCCGAGGCCCAACAACGGTCGGTCCTTAATCGACACAGGCGGAAACTACAAGCACCCCAGAACCCTGTCTGGTTGCCCCATACTTATTCCGCCCGGTCTCCAATTATCCATCAACACTTGGTTATTTCCAGGATATCATCCATTCCATAACTAAAGTTTTCCAGTAACCACCTATAGTTGCCGGTGACAGGAAATCACCGATCGCTACCGGTCTAAGCAGGGCTAAGCAATATTTTCGATCCCGAACCAAAATAGGATTCTAGGCATATTTATGGGACAAGGAAAGGATATATATGCAGCAAGTGTTTTCAATCAACTCCTATAACTTAATGCAACAATACATATATAACATATATATACTCAATTGCTTTTATAAAATAGGAGGCTTAGAATGCTCCGGGGCTTGCCTGGGATCAAACACTGGGTTAGTGATTGACAGATGACACTCGCTCGGCGAGCATCTCCCAACCCGACACTTGTTTAGTCCTTCCATCTACGGGATAGGTCCACCAAACACCATCTTCAGGTTTGGCTTGAACATCTCGTCCTTCGCGTGGTGCATCTAGCGAACCTAAATGAGATGCAAGATGCATGCGTATGAATATGATGAATGGTAACACAAGATGCATCACATAATCATTCATGTAAACACACGATTAAGACATAGACACCAAAAGCTAATTAACTAACATCACACAACCAATTAAAGAGGGAAAGCACATTAAGCATAACACAAGTTTAACAAGATCATAAGTATCTTAACTTAACCATTATCAAGGGTATAAGTCACACTTAGCAACACATGGAGTAAACAACCATAACTAGCATCTGATAATTTCTGGACTGCAAACAACATCTACATGTTTGGATCATAACTGGAGTTATACAAATCCAATAGCCATGCAACAAGACATTATGGAAAGCTTATGAAATTGTCTATAATTCATCTTTAATCATCTTAGCATGATTCTCAAGTTAACAAAGTCAAACATGCATAATTACAGAATCTGGTCCAAAGATTCCAGAGAACAACTATTTCTGGAACCCAACTTGAAACAGTCATTACTCACAAACTATAAGGCCAAATGCCACCAAAATTTAACACAAGCTAGATTAATGCGTTATCTACAACTTTGTTATAAGCATGTTTCTCAGCAAACATCATTTTCATGGTGCAATTACCAAAGTCCCAGAAACTGTCCAGGAAAGCATCAATTGCAAGAATAAATATTAACTTACATTCCAAACATATATTTGGTCACAACCAATGTAACCATCATAAAGTGATGTTAAATGATCACCAAAAAGCATAGTGCTCACCATTAAATAATTTCTTTTAATGCATTTCTTAATTTATTTAAATAGCAAGGTGAAATAATAAACATATACCAAACGTCCATAATAAAATCTATAAAAATTACAGTAGCTCTTATATACACCCAATAGTCTACTGTACAAATTTCAAGCCATTTGGACATGTATGTCAACCTCTATGAAAAAGACAAGTTGCTATTACAAGAATTCATGTGAGAGCAAGATACACTAATAACTCACTCAAATGACAACCAAAATTCATGAAATTTTTACCACACATCAATCATCATATGAGTAGCATGCCACAAAAATTTCACTTCATTTGGAGCCCTAGATCTACAGTTATGAAAATGACAAATACATCTAGCAATGAAAACCTAGCTGCACAAATCCATTTTTACAGAGAAAACTTTAAACTAAAACATGCAATATTATAGATCTACTGCATAGAGAATTTCACAAGGATTCCAAAAAGTCCTCATTTGCTATTTTACGATTTTTCTACAATTTACTATGAATTTCCAAAGTTCCTGCAAAATAATTACAAATCAGTCCCGAGAGCACTATTCATTTGAGTCTATGACAGTGCAGTTAGCCCCTAGATTTAGTCGAATTCTCGGACGAGGTCCCTGTCGCGAATTGAGCAGAGGAAGTCGCTGTAGCTCGCTGATGTCGGCCAAAGGAGGCTCGTCGGCGGCGGCTGAGGGGCGGGGGAGCCACAGGGGGCCAGCGCGAACTCGTTGGTGGCCTTGACTCGCACCACGGCGGCTTGAGGCTAGCCGGCCACGCGCACAGGCGCCGACGGCGGGATGGCGCCACGACGACGAGCTGTGACGGCAGAGGCAAGGCCGGCGCTGCTAGGGTTTCGCGTCGGCGCGGCACAGGAGGTGGAGCAAGTGGCTGCAGAGCTATGCAAGGGAGGAGAAGAGGGAGCAGCACCAGCGGCAGCGAGCTCCGCTCGGCCATCCATGGCGGCGGTCATGGCGCTGGGGCGAGCAGCAGCGCGAGGGAGGGAGCTGCCAGCGAGGGAGAGAGCGGAGGGAGTGAATGAGGAAGTGGGGAGCGCCTCTGGCCTTCCAGGATGTGAAATGGAGCAGCAGCAGTAGGGCAGCAATGGTGGGGGCGTGCTCTGTGCATGGCGGACGCGTGGTCAATTGATCGAACACGTGGTGTGCGTCGGTGGGGCTGAGGTGGGCGCCGATTTGGGCTTCGTCCCGGCCGAATTTGGACTTGGGCCCAAAACCAAAGTTGTAGCCCATGAGTTGCTCTACAATTTTCGTTAAGGGGCCAAGGTCATTAGGCCAACGGATTAGGAGATAAAATCATGCCAAGATGACAATGCCAACATGTTGACGGAGATCACAGAAACTCGCATTCGGAGGTCAAAACCTGATCAAACTTAATCCAACTTTTTGCATGCTCTTCTCCAAGATGTAAACTCAAACTTTTATTTTTGGCTCAACTCAAGTTGTTTAGCAAATTTTTGAGAACGCGGGATGTCAATGTCAATGTCACGTTAGTGACAAAGTAAGCTTTTTGCTGTTTTGGAAACTGTTTTCGGAGATCCAAATGAACTCCAAATCTATACAAACTTCTCTGAGCTCTTCTCCACTCTAAACACTCCAACTTTTATAAAGAGTCCAACTTCAGCTGTTTAACAAAATTTTGAGAACGAAATGTGCCAACCTGTCAATGTCAGTCCACATATTCTATGACTTAGAATATTTTCCAAGGCTGAAAAACAGCAGCTAATCAAATCTTTGAGGCTCTATTTGACTAGGTTAGAGACCAAACTAGCTCTTGACCATTAAACAAAGTTTCTTCTACACAACATGAACTTCAACTTTTATTTAAGGTCCAACATCAAAACTGGTATAGAAACTATATTTCTACTTTGACCAAAGTAGGATCACGATAAAGCTTAAATTATCCTTTTTGATCAATTGGAGCATTTTCTGGGCATTTGCTCAACATGAACCTTTCTTGACTTTTGTTGTAGAGTCCATCTAGAGTCATTTGGGCAAGGTTGCAAGATTTTAGTGATGATCTATATTTCCATCCACTTAATAATGCAATTCCAGCACTTAGTAAAGTCATTCCAACAAGCATATAACTTATCATTTCATGTGACTTTTTGATTCCAAACGTCATGAAACCTTGCCAGTGACCAATATAGATAGGTACTAAGGTGAGACACCTGAAGATATTGCAATAACACCACCCAAGCATATATATTGAAAACTGCATATATGTAAAGCAATGGTGCAGCATTCAAGTTTAGGTTGGGGCTCCTGTCCATAGGTTGACCTTGACATCCTCATCTCCACTTAATCTATCATGTTTAAGCTCAAACCCACTGCTTAACTGGTGGCAAACACCTCGGGTGTTACAGCCCTCCCCCCTTAAAAGAATCGCGTCCCGAGATTCGGTGCGAAGGACTTTTCAAGGGAAGAGAAATATGTTATCCAATTCCAACATCTGCAAGTGCATTTGGCTACTTAGCTTCAAGTAGCAGAGAGGCTAATTGGGCAAGACACTTTCTGATACTAGCTCTATGTAGAACTTTTGTCTGAAGAATTTCCTTCACTGACTTCCATGAAGTATTGTTACTTTAGGAGGAATCCAAGACAATACGGTACTTCGTTCACGGTGCACGGAGAGTACTACAAGCATGGGCTAATTACTCGTAGCATTTACTTTTCTAGTGGCATAGCATGTACACTTTCGATAAGGGTTGGATCCATATACGAGGTAAACATTCTTTGACGCTATCAGAAACCGTCTAACCAATAGACAATGTCTATACCGGTCATAGACTATTCACTCACTTAGATGCCAGCTGATGGAAAACTACATATTGCTCCACGTGTGCAGTTCTCTTTCTCTGATGCCAACACTGTATTATCTGAGTCTGTTGAGGGAACAGTGAAAGTGATAGCTGACTCTGTCAGTTCTGGATTTCTGCCAAATGTTACCTAAGAAGATTCGCTTATACAAGGCACATACGGGTGCAATTAGTCTTTCCAACTTCGTTTGAGTCACTAGTCGTTGACTTGAAGATAACCGATGTAGTGCCACAAAATTATGGACAGATTTCGTGTTCTTCCTTTTCTTTTGCTTCACATGTTGAGGTGTGTGTTTTGCACTCTCTGATCTTTCTCATAGTAGCAGAAGCCTTTCTCTAGCTGAGGATGGAGGCTATAGTCTTCCTAACATGTTTCTCAGGGAACAATTTCAACCGTTGATCTAGACACCAATCTTGACGCTGCACAAGCATTGGACTTGTGGCTGCTTTCACAGAGCACAAAGCATTATTCCACATGGAGGGCATCCCTACGTAGATAAGGAACCATTTCTGAATATTTTCTGGTATTTCATCCAATAGAACCTTGAACCAAAACTGTTCGTGGTACTTAGGGGCACAATGATGCAGATCAAAACTATGGACATGCTTTCTCTAGTCCTTCACATGGCTAATACAACATCTTGCACTATATACATGATTGTCCAAGATGGAATTGACTTGATAGCACATTTGGAGAAGATGCAACACCTACATTGCTGACCGGCTTCATGGCTTCTTTGCTTACTATTGTTCGTCGAGACATAACTATCACAGCTATCGAAGAATCGTTACTTGGCTGGAGATTAACCTTCTTACTGGTAACTAATCAGTTGTCTCACAACACTTAAGTTCTAAATCTTCACTCTTGATCACAACAATAATTGCAGTCGAGGCACAAACAGGTGGTCGGCATCGAAGTCTACAGATAAGGAGTCACACCAGAGAGAGTTGATTTCATCTGTATGACTGCCATCTACACAAGGATCAAGACTTTGATAACTAGGTCAAATGCACAATGTGACGATAAGTTCTTATCCCACGGATAACTTGTCCAATAGTAAGTGTTATGTGCCCGTTCGATTCAACAGGGATGGCATACATTGCTCAATCGATGACCGACATCGTACAAGGACACTTCGGGAGAGTCACTTGTCTACCACCTCTTGCAGTCTGTTAATGTTTTTGTCGGTGACTATTCTTCAAAGGTCATCTTCTTAGCAACTTCAAGGGATATCTACTACATAAGGTCTAAGATATGAATCTTCAGATAAGATATAGGGAGATAACCAAGGAAAATGATCACGAGAAATAACACATCGGTTGTCGTTTCATAATGGATCATGACTAGCAACCCTGATACCAGCGCGTGCCGAGCAGCATAACCTTGTGTGCGCGCCCACAGGAGGCTCTCGGTTTCGTCACGGCACCATAGAATGCTAATCGTAACACCATTATTAAACACACAAACAAAGTGGAATATCAAGTGACACCGATTAGGTGGTAAGAACAAGCACCAGACAAGGGAGGAGTAGCAAGCAAGGGTAGTTACAAGGTTTAGAGTCAACACGAAGGCGATCCGAGGATTAAAACACAGCGCAAGGGAACATAGCTTAATTGCCGAAGACAACTGAGCAAGGGTTCTCGGTCACGTTGGACAACAACATGAGATCAAGATTAATAATGTTGAGAGACGTTAGAAGTTGAGATGGACTTTAGCAGACTTCTAGAACAAAATGATACACCGATCAGAGATTGGGTTGATAAGATAGCCACCTGATTTCGCAAGCAAAGATTTCTAGATTAGACAACGAGAGATTAGCGTTGCTCGGATCATCTGTAGGAGAGACAATCGGGAGGTCCAACATGGAATTGGGTATGGTCTCCAAAACTTGGCAAGCAACAACTGTGGTCAAGATCGACGTTCGTTAGGACTTAACTAGGTTGGTCAATGGAACAAGGGCATTCTCCAAAAGGTAGCGGATGTCCAAGGCCTAAGCAAACATATAAGGGGACTACGCTAGGGCCTACGGTTCAAGCAAGGCATGGATACAAAAACATTTAAGGGCTAGCAACCACGTTTACAGCTCTGGCTCCTACGAGAGAATCTAATTAGAGACGATAACCATGCGATTACGTAACGTGAGCGTTGTTCTAGGATAAAGCATCTTCAACACTCACATGCTCACCGAGGACAAAAGAGAGGTCAACTATGACACTACCTATATAACAAGCATCTACACAGCATCACAGTTTTAAGCGGACACTTGAGATTATTAGTCAGGTTAGCTTAAGCATCCAATACTAAGCAGAAGGCTCACACCTAACAAGAATTTATCCAACAAGAACTAACTACAAGTTTAGCTCAAACAAAAGCATGCTAAAGTAATCAACTTAGTGCATACACATCAATCATAAGTTACTTATTTATTAGGACAAAGGTGGGAGGAGCATAGTTATATGCACAAAGCAACAATCATGATGATGCATGCTTCGTCCTATTCGTCCTCACAAGATTGCCAGCCTAAGGTGGCAATCACGTTCTATGTCGGTGGCATAACACGCATTCTCTCGATATAGAGCTAGTCGTCAGCTACATTCAACTTACGCATTCGTGGTTAGCGTACCTGCAGAAAATTTCATTACAGCCCATCAATTCCCAATATAGCACACAATGAAAGCAGTAAACTAAATACTCTCCATACATACATCCTCTGATGCATATACTTCGGTATCAAAGCTACCCAACAAATGTACCCACAATTAAGTACTTTCATAATTACATGGTTAAACATGTAATTATGTCAGTAACCATAGCTAACTCTCCCCTAGACCGATGGTTGAACGGTCATGCTCTCCCAGCTCACACTTACCTTGGCGTAGGTGCGACGTTGCAAGAATGTAACTCTAGCGACATATATGGCTATTTCATATATGAAGGTTACCACTACCATTCGACCACAGGGTAACGGTGCGGTCAAGTTATCACTCATACATACCTTGGCTTGGGCGTAGATGCAAAAATTTAAAACCCCCAAGTTAGTACTTAATTAAGCCACCTAGGGGTCCTTAATTGGGCATAAAGGAAATGACCACTGGCATACTTAGATTTAAAATTCAGATTTGAACAAACCTATATATGCAATAGCTATAAGTTGTCAAAAACTGAGTTTTGCAAACAAAAACCTTTGTTTTCAATACACATATGACATGTTTAGTGTTGAACCTTGCTCCGATACCAGCTGTCATGGAACCGCCCAAATTATAAGAACAAAAGTACAAAAACAATCGCCGGAGCAATTAAATTCCCATACTTAAGCTCTTATAACTCCGGTAGTCCAATAAAATCCCGAGGGATTTCAAACCAACCAACATACAAGCCAAGATCGTAGTGGTCCAACATAACAGGTCATATGTTACATCCATTTCATAAGTAATTCAACATATATCGGAGTTCAGTAGAGTTATTACAACTCAAGTTCAAAGCTAGCGGAAGCAAAGTAGTTTGAAAACTAATATCACCTTAATTCAAATACATGCCAGTACCAAGGTCAATTTCCCATAAAAGCATGAGAGATAAGATAGCTCAGAAGGATCATGCCCATGATCACACTCTGCCACTACAGCCGGAGTCTTCCAATTCTTGCAGTAGCTATGTTATATCACAACCTGCAACAAGTGGGAATAAACCCTGAGTACGAGAAGGTACTCAGCTAGACTTACCCGTCATAAACCAGAAATAATATGACACCAAGGAGTATGCAAGGCTTTCTTTCAGTGGACTAGCTTGACTCATTTGCGAAAAGCATAAGTTATTATGAATAAACTAATTTAAGTCCTTTTTGCATCATATTTATTCTAACATATTCAATCTAGGTAAGCACCTATGCTAAAGCAATCACTTGATTAACCATTAACATCAAAGGTTACCATATCAGGTTTAGCATTTCCAATATTATCCACATAACCATCTGTGTTCCATCATCATTACTACGATGCAGTAACTCGAGTCAAGTGCTCACTATCCAGGAGCGATGGCGATTCGAATCGATTATTGACCAGCTGGTAATTTATTCCTCACACAAACCTCACTCACCCGCTAAAGTGAGGTATTGGTCACCGAGTCAACCATTCAGGTAAAGTCGCGAGCTTGCCAGGAACCACATGTACCCGGGGGCCGCCCGACTGCTCTTTGGCCTTATCATCGAACCCCCGTTTCCTGCCACTACTGCTCTGGTACAGTGCGTTGCGGGCAATCCACTCGGCCCGAATAATCTCCCGGCTTCGCGGTCGAAAGGTACTTTATTCGGCCAGCTAAATGTGAGGCATGCGTTCAACATGACCCGAGGCCCAACAACGGTCGGTCCTTAATCGACACAGGCGGAAACTACAAGCACCCCAGGACCCTGTCTGGTTGCCCCATACTTATTCCGCCCGGTCTCCAATTATCCATCAACACTTGGTTATTTCCAGGATATCATCCATTCCATAACTAAAGTTTTCCAGTAACCACCTATAGTTGCCGGTGACAGGAAATCACCGATCGCTACCGGTCTAAGCAGGGCTAAGCAATATTTTCGATCCCGAACCAAAATAGGATTCTAGGCATATTTATGGGACAAGGAAAGGATATATATGCAGCAAGTGTTTTCAATCAACTCCTATAACTTAATGCAACAATACATATATAACATATATATACTCAATTGCTTTTATAAAATAGGAGGCTTAGAATGCTCCGGGGCTTGCCTGGGATCAAACACTGGGTTAGTGATTGACAGATGACACTCGCTCGGCGAGCATCTCCCAACCCGACACTTGTTTAGTCCTTCCATCTTCGGGATAGGTCCACCAAACACCGTCTTCAGGTTTGGCTTGAACATCTCGTCCTTCGCGTGGTGCATCTAGCGAACCTAAATGAGATGCAAGATGCATGTGTATGAATATGATGAATGGTAACACAAGATGCATCACATAATCATTCATGTAAACACACGATTAAGACATAGACACCAAAAGCTAATTAACTAACATCACACAACCAATTAAAGAGGGCAAGCACATTAAGCATAACACAAGTTTAACAAGATCATAAGTATCTTAACTTGACCATTATCAAGGGTATAAGTCACACTTAGCAACACATGGAGTAAACAACCATAACTAGCATCTGACAATTTCTGGACTGCAAACAACATCTACATGTTTGGATCATAACTGGAGTTATACAAATCCAATAGCCATGCAACAAGACATTATGGAAAGCTTATGAAATTGTCTATAATTCATCTTTAATCATCTTAGCATGATTCTCAAGTTAACAAAGTCAAACATGCATAATTACAGAATCTGGTCCAAAGATTCCAGAGAACAACTATTTCTGGAACCCAACTTGAAACAGTCATTACTCACAAACTATAAGGCCAAATGCCACCAAAATTTAACACAAGCTAGATTAATGCGTTATCTACAACTTTGTTATAAGCATGTTTCTCAGCAAACATCATTTTCATGGTGCAATTACCAAAGTCCCAGAAACTATCCAGGAAAGCATCAATTGCAAGAATAAATATTAACTTACATTCCAAACATATATTTGGTCACAACCAATGTAACCATCATAAAGTGATGTTAAATGATCACCAAAAAGCATAGTGCTCACCATTAAATAATTTCTTTTAATGCATTTCTTAATTTATTTAAATAGCAAGGTGAAATAATAAACATATACCAAACGTCCATAATAAAATCTATAAAAATTACAGTAGCTCTTATATACACCCAATAG